>JAVCKW010139905.1:0-12799 GCA_034780715.1 Peltospira delicata | reverse complement strand
AGATCGGACACAAGAATTTTCGCCATAATTGAAAGCCCGGAGATGACGCGCAAATAAGGATGCATCCGATTTCGGCAGTTGTCGGCCGTAGGTCACTGCGATATCCTCGTGTTGCTCCAGGGGAGAGACCAGACGACTGATACAGTTTTTATCAGCAGGGATGGCATCCTGGGTCAGAAAAACAATATATTCACCGCTAGCTATCTCCGCCGCCATGCTCCGTGTCGAACCGTGATCAAACTCGTTTACAGGAATTTTTATGACTTTAACCCCATGTTTCCGGGCAATTTCTCTGGTCGCGTCCGTTGAAGAGGAATCAACAACCAGGATTTCCAATTCTGCGGAACAGATTTGCGTTTTCAGCTGCCGCAACAGTTCAGCAAGGGACTGCTCGCCGTTACGTGTCGGGACAACAATGGAGATCATATCTTTTCTCTGGTTTTCCTTCCCGCAAGGGCCAGGAGTACGGCCTTATCCACCTGGAAAAACAACAGGCTTGCCCTATGCCAGGGAGAAAGGGCAAAGCAGGAGGAACATATGGCATCCATTGACCGAAGGACAAAAAATGGACAACGTCCCAACTTTTTTGCAACAGGTGCCACTCCGGTCTGATGAAAGGTATTTGGATGCATCTTCTGCAGTATCAGAAAATTATCAATGGAGCTGCGCATGCGTGCGAAAGCCTTGTGTTTTTCAATCAGACCAAGGTGAGAGCAGGTATTTTCTATCTGACGAATACCAAAAGCCTTGTCAAGACGTATGCCCCATTCAATATCTTCATAGCCATAGCCTGAAAACCGCTCATCAAAACTGATACGTTCCAGGATAGAACGTTTAATCAGAACATTGGCTGAAAAAAAATATCGCCAGGCAGCCTGTTGACGTTTTTCCGCCGACAGCCATTCCGTATGTTTTCCCTTATAGAGATAAAAATCATATTTTTTTTCCAAAAGCATCCTGCTCTTGTAACTGACGCCTCCACAAACAACCGGCTCATTCTTTTGAACACAGGCAAGATAGGTTTTCAGAAAATCCGGCTTGTCCGGCAGGACATCGGCATCCAGAAAAAGAATATATGTTCCGCTCGCCTTCTTCAACAGGTCATTGCGGATAGCGGCTCGTCCTAGACATTGTTTACGTTCATAGTAGAAAATACAATCAGCCTGTTGAACATGGGCCTGATTTACCCTGCGATACTGCTCCTCGGAGCAGTCATCGGCAATGATAATTTCCAGCTGGTCTCCAATCTCAGAAGATGAAATCTCACCAAGCAATGCATCCAGTAAAAGACCAATATCCCAATTTCTGACCGGGATAATGATGGACAAGAGCTTTTGGGTGAACTGAGGTGACCCCATCTTTAGATTTTTACCTTCTGCACGGCAGCAATGTGTTTGCGGTAAAAATCGACCAGCCCGTTGAGCCCCAATGATTGAAGCAACAAACGTGTATACCGACGCCCTATAAGGTAATTGAGATAGATTCTACCTGTATAAAACGAACGGCGGGACATATACAGTTGCCGGGCTCTGTGAGTTTCTCCCAGTGCTTGTTGCCAGTTCGCCTCAGACACCCCGTCATGCTGCATATTTGTCAGTACCGCCGGAGTACGGGCAAAGACAACACCACCAAGAAAAAATCGCAGCAGCAACTCATAATCCATGGCTAGACGATATTCCGGATTAAACCCGCCAAGTCTGAGGTAGACACTTCTTTTGACAAAACAGGACGGATGGGCCACCGTCATATCTCTGGGCAGAAATTCCGGTATACTATCGGTGCAATATGCCTTTTTGTTTCCTTTTCTAAACTGCAATCTTCCACAGAGAACTTCCGCATCGGGATTATCCAGAAAACCGTCTTGTACGGACCGCAGGGCAGTTTGCTCGTACCAGTCGCCGGCGTTTAACAAACCTACAACTGTCCCCCGACAGAGCGAAAGGCCCTTGTTAAAGGCATCACTGATACCCGCATCCGGTTCGCTGACCCAGTATTCCACCCTGGAATCATACTCGCGAAGAAGATCAATGGTCGAATCCTTCGATCCGCCATCAATAATAATATATTCAACCTGATCAGCAGGCCACTGGAGAACGGATTGCATGGTTTTTTGCAACTGCGCGCCATTATTCAAGGTGATAGTAACGACACTGAGCAATGGTTTTTTCTTGTCCCTGTCGTTTTTTTGTCGCCGGACACGCCGGCCGCCCTGCCCTTTTCTGCCGGAGATCTCCGGTAAAACATGCGTGAAGCATATGGGATTTTTTATAGACACTGCTTATAGACCTTGACTGTTTCTTCTGCGCAACGGTCCCAGGAAAAACGGGCAACCCGTTGTCTGCCTGCACTGACAAGCCGCTGCCGGGTTGCGCTGGAATGAACGATAGTTTCCATACATGCCGTTATTTCATCAACGGATAATGGATTAAAATACAATGCCGCTTCGCCTGCAACCTCGGGCATGGAACTGGTATTGCTGCAAAGAACGGGACAATCACAGGCCATAGCCTCAAGAATCGGCAGGCCAAACCCTTCGTACAACGATGGATAGATCAATGCCGTCGCACATATATAACTCTTTGCAAGCATCCGGTCATCTCCTGCGGTATGGAGAAGTTGTCCCGGGCCTAACCCCAGATCCTTTGCCGACTGTAACTCTTCCGAAGTAAAGGTACCACCGCCAAAACAGAGTAAGCTGAACTCTGCCGACACGTTTGTGGATTGCGCATAGGCTCGAAGAAGCCGGGTAAAATTTTTTATCCCGCCCCGGTTACCGACATAAAGCAGAAATGGAGATGCACATGGGGATTTTTCAATGGGAAGAACAGTTGACGGAGAAAAAGAACTTCCCAAATGAATGACCGTTATTTTTTCTTCGGGGATGCCGACGAGTTCAACAACATCATTCCGGGTGTGCTCTGAAATACAGATCACCCGATCAGCCTGCTGCATGCATCGTTTTTTCTCTCCGGGTATTCCTTCTTCACCTGCGACCATCTGCGCCGGAAACCGTTCATGAATCATATCGAAAACGGTAATCACGAAAGGAACTGTTTTCGGCGGGTGTATATTGGCAAGATAATAGGTCCCATGGATGAGATCGGGTGCATATCGCCTGACCGTTAATGCGCTGCAAACATTGTTGATGAACTGGCGCAATTGATGGGTCCCGGATTTCGGCGACATGTATATCCCGGTTACCGGCACTCGGTGAGATTCTTGAAGAAGACGGGACATATGCAGAGGAGCAAGAATACGCGGCGAGCAATCAGGACGATCCTGGAGACGAGCGGCCAGCTCACAAAAATAGCGGCTGATTCCCCCTCGGGGCTGCAGGGAAAAGACGGAGTGATCAAAAAGTATGCGCACGATATGGCCGGTCTCGAATTATCAATTCTTTTTCATGCCCGCAAAGGCATGTTGATAGGCGGCAACGGTTTCACCGGCACATCGGCTCCAGGAAAAACGTGCCGCCTGGTCTATCCCCCGCTTTACAAGCAATTTTCGAAGGCGCAAGTCATGACGAATATCAAGCATCGCCTGGGCCAGGGCATCGACATCGGTCGGTGCGACTAAAATGCCTGCCTCGCCGATCACCTCAGGCAGTGAACTGGTATTTGATGTAATCACCGGCACCCCGCACTGCATGGCCTCCAGGGGCGGCAACCCGAAGCCCTCATACAGCGAGGGATAAATAAAGGCAACAGCATTGCTGTATATGCCGCTAAGATCCTCATCATCCACATAACCGGTAAAAATTATCCGCTCCCGAAGCAATGGGTCAGTGGCGACTTCATCAAGAAGTTCATTAACCTTCCACCCCCTGGTGCCTACCAGAACAAGATACTGCTCCCCCATTCCCGGCTCATGTAATATGCGTCGAAATGCATCTATGGAGGTTCGCAGATTCTTTCTATACTCAAGGGTGGCTAATGACAGGAAATATTCCGGTGCGGGGATATGGTATTTTTTCAATATACGCTGTTTCTTTTCCCTATCCGTCTCCGGGTAATAAAACTCGGTATCCGCAGCGGGATAAGCAACGTACACCCTACCTGGATCAATCTTCAAATAGGAGCAGATGTCGTCCTTCGAAGATTCAGAAATGGTGAGAATGCAATCCCGGTCCACGGTTACCGAAGAGAGAATCTGTTGAAATTCCAGATCAAAATCAGTCCAAAAATACTCCGGATGCAGCACCGGAATCATATCATAAATGGTCAGAAAAGACAGCGGTGCGGTTGCAACGTCCGGCAATGGAGAAAAGGTTGAATGAAAAACATCCGTCTGTCCTATGGCTTTCAATATATTTCCCCGTCGAAATACCCTTGCTACCAGCCGCTGCAATATTTTTTTCCTGTCAATCGCCGACACAGATTTTGCATATCGAAATAACGTCTTTTCCACATCACCAGGTCCGACGAAACGATCAACATGCCCTGTTGTCAGAAAAAGTTCTTCAACAAGCAGATTGATTTCAGTCGAAGAGAGTGAGGTAAAACAGACCTCGCAGTTCTTTATTGCCGACAGTTCTGGAATAAGGCTGCTTATCACCCGGTAAATACCGGTTCGCGCTGTCTCATAGAGCCGAGCCAGCCCGACCACGGAAACGTCAACTACAACCCGCATGTTCTCTCCCGAAAAGCGTTCCCATTTATTGTGACGATAGTATGAAAAAGGCGTACTGCCGACATAACAAACAACAATAATTCGAAAAATTCTTACTCATGAGAAATCGCCCCATCACCTCAAAATCATAATCAGGACACAATCCTAAAGTTGGCCGCTGTACCCGTGGACGGACAGGACACCCTATCCCACCAGTTTGTACTCTAAAATTGAAAATAAATAAATGTTGAAGGAGCAGGGCTGCGCAGCAGCAAAATTCCAAGGAAAAGGACCGCCATCAACAACGGTCTTACCATGAGGATAGAATCGGGCAAGGGGTCATCCAGGGAGTGCTGTCTGCACCATCGCAGATGAAAAAAACCATGCAGCCAAATCGGCAAAGAATAGAGCAGACAGAGAAAAAAAAGATACACCGCCACCTGGAGATCTCCCGCACTGGCGTGCCAGGGTACCAACTGCAACATGGCCAGCAACCGGCCGGTATCCGTTACCCGGAACATCAGCCAGCCAATACAGACAAAGAGGAAGGTCAAGAATATTTTAACTGAAACAATTCCGGGTTGCAGCCGGGACGGAACGCTGATCTGCAACTGATTAAGGATCATCCTCCACCACCGATGGATCAGGACGAGAAGTCCATGATATCCGCCCCAGAGAACAAAATTCCAGCTGGCACCATGCCAGAGACCGGAGAGCAGGAAGGTAAGCATGATATTACCGGTCGCCCTTCCCGCAGGCACCCTGGAACCGCCAAGCGGAATATATATATAGTCCCGCAGCCAGTAGGACAGTGACATATGCCATCGACGCCAGAAATCAGCCGGTGAGGTTGCAAAGTAAGGGTGATTAAAGTTTCGTGACAGCTTAAAGCCAAGTAACAGGGCGGATCCCCGCGCAATATCGGTATAGGACCAGAAATCGGCCAGGATTTGAATGGCAAAGGAAAAGACACCGGCCCATACCGTATAAAAACCGGGATCGGACAGAGAAAAAACCTTATAGGCTATCAGGCCGGTGTTATCGGCTATGACGAGTTTTTTAAAAAAACCCCAGACAAGAAGCAAAAGACCATGGTTTACCTGCTCCGAAGTCAAATAGCGGCGATGTTCAACCTGCGGCATGAGGTCGCGGGAGCGTTCAATGGGCCCTGCCACCAGTTGTGGAAAAAAAGAAATGAACAGGCTGAAATCAATAAAATTTTTCTGGGCGGGAATGTCTCCTCTGTACACATCAACAGTATAGGCAATTGTCTGAAAAGTATAAAAAGAGATTCCCACCGGCAACAGAATGGAAAGAGAACTCTGAAAAGAAGGGAGTCCGACGGCCTGCAGCAGAGCGGCCATGTTCTCCAAAAAAAAACCGGCATACTTAAAGTATGCCAGCACTCCAAGACTGACAACTAAATCCAGCACCAGAATTATCTTCTTTCGTATGGGCCACCACTGCATGGCCCGTGCGGCAAAATAATTTGCCGAGGAGATGAAAAATATGAGCAGGGCAAACCAGGGATGAATAAAACCGAGAAAGAAATAACTGGCTGTCAGGAGAAATGCATTTTGTCTCCTATGCGGCAACAGCCAGTAGATTATAAAAATAACAGGCAGATAGAGGAGATATGACAGGCTGTTAAAACTCATTGCAGCAAGGAGTGGAGACGATTAAGAAAAAGCGGCGTGTACTGCCTGGGATCTTCTATATGATCCCCCTGCCCATACATGGAAAGGGGCAGCCCGGGATCGCCGGTAAAGTCGTATAAAATCGCCCCATTTGCAACAAGATAATCCTTCAACTTGGCCATAAACAATTGCATTTCCGGTGTATCCCGCACAGGACTATTATCCTGCGGCCGTTCCTGAACTCTGACAAAAACCAATGGCAGATTGTGCATGCGGGCAAGTTCCAGGATTGCGGGCAGAAAAGATTTTGCAACCGACGAAGAAAAATCCGGAATTTCCCTGCCGCCGGACCGCAGGGATTCTTTATCCATCCCCGCACCAACGTTTTTCAGGGCAAAATGCTTGTTCACCAGGCGAAGCAACTGATCCCGCTCTTCCTGTCGCAACTTCCCCGTACCGGGAACACTTAACCAGAGAGCCACATTACCGACTGCGTCTCTGACCATCTTACGGTTTTTTTGAACGGAAAACAATTTTTCCAGATATCTTTGGAAAGCACTGGCTGATGAAGTTTCCCGGCCATGGGCAAGTCGTTCAAAAACGGGATCGGGTGCGGGGGTTATCCGCTTGATCAATGTCTCAAAATATGGACCGGTTGTACGGGCGGTCGGCTCTACAAGGGTTGTACCGCGAAAAAAAATAAAGACTCGTTTTGGCTGTATCTTCGACGGAATAAGCAGGTATTTCATGGCCAGATAGTGGATACCGGAAAGACCGCCGAAATTGACGATTGAATAGACAGGTACACCGCCGAGCAGATGCTCCAGCAGGGAATCGTCAATCCTGCTCCAGAGCATGGAATTACCGATAAAAACATACTTGGGCTGTTTGTGCTGCAGCTTTTTATGTATCACCGGCCCGATATACGGTTCACGCCCGGACATATCAGGGATCAATAAGGCCGGTGCCGCCACAAGCGCAATGGTAATAATCGTCGCATACAGTCGGTTGGCCATGGTGAGCGGAAGCAGCAGGGCCAGCAAAGAAAATCCGACAAGGAGGCCGAAGAACCAAGTACCCGGCTGGGAAAGACGCATGAGCCACCACCAAGTCTCCAGATGATCCCGATTCGGTATGGCAACCATGGTATTCTGCAGAGCGGTCAATCTCATAAGCGGCGGCGTTAAAAAGCCAACAGAAAACCAGCCACCGCCATCTTTGCTGTAGAGATCAAGACGAAAGAGATGGGGCCCACGGGAAAGCCTGCACCATCGCTCCTCAACTCTTTTGGATTGACTTTTAGGGGATGCTTTGAGAAGGGTTTTTCCGTCAAGGGTTACCCTGGAGACCGCCTCGGCGGAAAACTGTATTTTATACAGAGTACCTTCCGGAACAAACCAGACGATCCATGCTGTGGCATGGTTGAAATCAGGATTAAGGGCAATGGTTCTCTCGGCCGGCAGCACCACCTCATAACCGTTAACCGGCAAGGGCCTCGTCGGACCGGAAAAGTGGGTCCACCAGCCTTGTTTTGCACGATCCGCGCCCGGGCCGATGGCCAGATGAAGAATAAGCGGGGGAAGATAAACACACAGGATCATTCCCAGCAGACCTATTGCCAGGGCATACAGGCAGTGGTTGCGTGACGGCAGCTTTCTCACAATAAAATATGGTCTGAACTGATCACTCTGTCCTATTCCACTTTGTCAATATCAATGGATCCCTTGGGCAAAGATTCGCTCACTTGCCGTTGACCCAAGGGCTCAACCTGGAAGATTTTCATCATCTTTGCAATGATATTTCCCGTACCATTATAAAAAATACGCGGTTCTACCAGCATGGTACGATCAACCGCAAAGGGTAATGTTACACCATTATTTTCAACGTGGACAACATGCTGTTTGGCAAGAATTGTACGACCATGTTCCGTTGCCACATCAACAATCAGAGGGGCATTGGGGGACACCCCTTCCACCTGTAACGAAACATGCAAAATATAGTTACCCGGAGCGAGCCAGAACGATTCGCCATAGGCGAGCCAGTTGGCCGTATCATTGGAATCACGGGCAACTCTTTTTCCCGTGTCGCCGTCTTTCGGAAAGACATCTTGCCCGGTACGGGAGCACATATCCGTAACAGCACACTTATAAGAAATGGGTGTATTTTCAACAAAGGGTTTCAACGCCAGATGCCCTTGGCTGATAACCAGTTGATATGGGGTACGCTCAGGAAAAGTACCGACAAGTATTCGATTATGCAATTTCCCCATATGGACAATCAGGGGATCACTTGTCAGTCCCTTGGGATTAAAGGCCATGCCACGGGTCAGATAATTCATTCCCTCTATTTTCGATACAAGAATAAGACTGTTTTTCGGTGCCTGTTTCAGAAGCCCTCGATATTCACCGACGCGCTCCTGCCAGGCACGAATATTTCCTGCCTGTTGCCGGCTGAAGAAGAGACTGCCCCCCATCAACAACAGAAATGCAGCGGTTACATACACCCATTTACGCTCCCTTGGAATAGCCTGCAGGTGGTATATTTTTTTCAACCCAAAGGCAAGGAAAACAAGAAGAAAAGGCAGGGTTTCATAATAATAAACCGGTCCGACCAGTCGTACGCCCTCAAACCAAAACAACACATACCCCAGCCAGACAATAACGCAGGAGGCCAGGCACAGCGGACTCCACCGTTTATTCCAGCCGAATATGCCAAGACCAATGGTGATCACAAGAGAGCCGGGCAGACCAAGCAACCAGTGATCAAGGAGGCGAAGGTTTCCCCACATAGCCCGGATACCGTCTATAAAGGTAAATTGGGCCGGTATCTGGCCGGCCGGACGTGGACCGAATCCAAGGGCGTCGCTTGCCTGGTAGTAGAGATAGGTCGGTGTCCAGGGATCACCAACGGCAGCATTGTTATAGGCAAGAAAGATGAGAGCTCCCAGTCCCGAAAAGAGGGCAAAAAGTAGAGTACCTGCCAAATTTTTCCACCTGCGATGCCGGAGGAGATCGACCAGAGCGTCAACCGCAAAAGGCAGGGCCAGTAAGGCACCGGTATAGGTACGGTTCAAAAAAAACCAGGCCCAGGCCAAACCTGCCATAATTGCAAAGATGCTCTTTCCTGTCTGTTTCCAACGCACATATCCCAGAAACAAAATAGAGACGGCAAGGAGTCCCGAGGTATGACTGAGCATTGTCCCGTACATAAAAAGAAAATAGGGTGAAAAGAGCAGCAGAACCGGGAACAGAAATGGGGAAAAACCAAGAGTGATTCCAAGGCGGCTCAATACCAGAAAGCTGAGGAATGCGGCCAGCGAAATCATAACCCGGGGATGGTTGAAAAGGATACCCGGAACCAACCAGGCGGCATGGGCCGGAGGATATCGGGAAAGCCAGCCGACCTGTTTCTTCATGATTAACATTTCGCTGGGAAACATGCGCATGGGCTCAGGTACCGGCCGGGAGATCACTCCATCGGCAAAACAATGGGCCTGAAAAATATAGGCATTCTCATCGGTTGTCAGCGGGGCATCAAAAAAGACATTTTGGCTGAGGAAATAGCTGGCACAAAAAATAAAAAATCCGCCAAGAACGGAAATAAGGACAACAGAAAAACGGGAGTGAGCTTTCAAGGTTCAATACAAAGGATAACATTCATGAGTCTGCTTCACGATTACGATCCGAAAAATGAGCAGCCGATAGACAAATTTGAATAATTTATAAGGTTTGCTCTCACTACGCAAGAGAAAAGGCGGTTCCGACAGGAGTGATGACTTGAAAGAATTATCTGTTTTTCTGTTGTATGGAAAGGGTAAAGTTCCCAGTCATCCCAGGATGCTTACCGGATTCAATGCTCTCACCTACCATCACCTTGCCGGTTTTTTTGTTGACCAGGGAAACCTTTACCAAATATTTCCCCGGCGGGGCACTGGAAGGAACAACTATTTTGCGTTGTTCAAAAAAAATCTTGTGCACAGGCTGGCTTGCCAGGAAGGTAAGGGGTACATATGCCAGCAAAGGTGACTCTCCAGCAAAATGGTATCCTCCGGGTCCAACCAGCTCTGTTCGAACAAGAAGTGGCAATCGCCCAAGCTCAGGTGGTCGGGTCCAGTAATACCGCATTTCAAGACGTTGGCCCGCGACAATGGTTCCATGGGAAAAAACGAAAATTCCCTCCAACCGTATGCCGTTTGCAAACCTTCTCGCAGGTCTCCGGTCTATCCCGTGAAGCGAAATGACGTAATTGGGCCAGGAAGGATTTCTCTCAGCAAGGGCCTCTTCAGCTAATGCTGAATAATCCGGCTCTACCGGTCTGGTATCCTGGAAATGGGGATGAAAAGTTCCATTACGTGCCATCCAGGTTCGTTCGGCACCAGCCCGGAGAAAAATCATTTCATAATCAATATTGGTAATACCTGCTTCGGGAATAGAGATTTCATAAGAATGCCAATCATTTTCCAATTTCACGCTACCAATGACGGTGCCGTTGAGAAAAACAAATAATTTTCGTCCCGCATGCTCGTTATCAAGACTTTTTGCTTCAAAGATGAATGATCGGTTGGCCCGCAGAATATCACCCCGCACAAAACGACGATATTCCCGCATGGGCCTTGCCGGCTCTTTCAATTCATAGACAGCAAAAAAACGATCCTCGGCAATCATTCGAGCCTGCTCACGGACCTCTTGCTCCGTCGTCGCATACCCGTGTGCGTTCAGTGACTTCAAGGCGGTTTTATAGACCACGATCAGGGGTGGCGGCCAAATAGAGCGTATCAAACGCCAGGCCAATAATGGATGAAAGCGAAGGGTATGGCCGATTTTTGATTGCAAAAGCGGCGAAAATCCCCCAAATCCATTGACAAGCATGGTCTCTGTACCGCCAATGGCAAGCATGTAGCGCGAATCCAGAAACCGACGGCCAAGCGGAAGGACGGTCACGGTTCTATCCGTATGTTTTTTCAGCAATGCCAGGGTATTGGAAGAAATCGGTAAAGAAAACTTTTTGTATCGATGCGGCATGGCATGTGCTTCAACAAAAAGGGCAACAATCAGCAGTATGGTCAAGAATCGCACCTGTTTTTCACGGCTGGACAACATGGTCAAAAAGCGGGCAGCGGCCACAATAAGAAAAATCATGACAATAATGCTGAATCTGGACATCACCCGAAAGCCGCTTAAGGGAAAAAACGTGCCGATAAATGAAAACACCAGGTTCTCTGCGACAACATGATTTGAATGTACAAGGAGATACGGCCCAAGACTGAGAATAAAGCAAAGGGATGCCGCTGCAGCAAGACCCGCGCATAGCCGAAGGGCATACGTCTGAGTTCGGGTGACAAAGGTCAAAAAAATTGTCGACACCAGAATCAGGATAAGCGAACCGTTACCGACAGAAAAAAGGAGACGGGTAGTAAAGTGCCCTTGATTACTCCGGCAGAGAGCCCAGAGAAGAAAGATGAACACAAGGACTGCGACAAAACGGAGCCAGCGAAGAAGATGAATCGATTGCGCCTCGCTCCTTCCCGAACCGGACCGAAAAATCCGTCTACTATACAGACTGTATCCGACAACCAGGAGAAGCAGGGTCAAAGAGGGAAAGACGCTCATCTCATCTGTTTTAATGGACTGGAAATCAAGATGAAAAAAGACCTGGGTCAGCATCTTTCCCAGATAGGCGAGAGGCTCCAGAGAATGAGTCATCATTTCTTTTACCTTTCGGCCATATCCACCCTTAAACAGGGAAAAATAGGGTCCAAGATAGAGAAGGCAAAGAGGAACCACAGTCGCCAGACCGGCACCAATAGAGATGTACAAGCGCCGTGAACGCCCATACTTTCTGAAAAGTTCAGGAAGAAACGGCAGGATAAGTAACGGAAAAATCAGGGCCAGGATAACGGCCTGATACAGTTCGCTGACTGCCTGCAGCCAGAAGGCAAGGGCCAGTCCGATAGCGTTCCATACTCCCGGCTTCTTGACATATCGTATCCAGAACAGGAGGAAAAGCGGCAGTCCGAAACACATCTGCATATTGAATTCAACATAATAGCTGATGCGATAGGGAATCAGACACATGGCGGCGGCCCCGAAAAGGGAAGGCCATCTGCCCATGTCCAGTTCCCGTAACAGCAGATACATAAAGAGGCCGGAAAGCCCCCAGAAGAACAGAAACACAAGATTATAACTCAGGATCGGCCCACAGCCGGCTGCTTTCAGAAAGGCGGCAACAACACCCTGAGGCCAGAGCAGGGCATCAAAATACAGCTCATTGGCATAGGGGTAGTAGATATTGGTGTTTGTATCAGGGAGCAGTTCATGCTTCTGCAGCAGTTTGTCTGCATCCACCTGCAATTTCCAGGCATGAAAGGGAGGATCAAAATGATCGGGAAAACCTGTCCGGAAGTGAAGAGGCCAGGGCCAGAGGGCAAGGGCAACGAGACTGCAGAGCAGTAACAATACCAGCAGATATTCCGGCAACTGTTGCCGACAGAGCGTAATCCGGCTCATTTTCCGTACCATGGAGTTCTCTGCAAATCAGGTTATACTTAGACACCC
>JAVCKW010138794.1:0-12803 GCA_034780715.1 Peltospira delicata | reverse complement strand
CCAGACTCAAGGCCACTTTGCGCAGGTAGCCTGCCTACTGTGTTGCTGACAGGATTACACCCTCCAAGTAGATTTCTGTATACTACTAGATATAATTAGAAAAAATAACTTGAACAAGGATGAAGATGAGTAAAAGTGCAAAAATAGGATTGGCGCTATTGCTGGCTGTCGGAATGGCAGGGTGCAGCAGCAAAAAGAGTAAGGAAGAGGTGCAAAAAGAAGTTACCCAGAAGGTCATGGACCTGGGTAAGTATGGCTTCGATGTCAACAAAAGCAAAGAGGGCTTCGTCGTCACTGTCAAGGATAAAAAGCTTGTATCTCAGGAGATATTAGCATTGTTTAATCAGCAATTACTTCTACCGAAGGATAGACAACCCATAGAAAAACTGGTTGACAATGCAAAAATCGGTGTGGAGGTTGACTGGGATAAGTATGCCGAGCATAAGGAGAACAGCGTATTTGTATACTATCTTGGTAAAGGCAGCGAGTCTTCTGGATTTAAGAAATTTTTGGATGGCAAAAATCTGGGAGCTTATCTAACATTTGATGATAAGGATGAGTTGGAAAAAGCCAAATCCAAGGATATCGATACGGTTATTGGCTCTGCCCATTATATATACAAAGGAGCAGAGGTATCTATAGAGAAATTCGCTCATAATTATAAAGAACCCAGAAAGTTCAAAATCGATTTTGGTAAATTCAGCTTGGATAATCAAAAAAAGGGAGTCAAGATCCTGCTCGATGACAGCAAGTGTACATTCGATCAGGACAACGTATACCTAGGTGATGTTCAGTGCAACATAGGCAAACTTATGTTTGCAGGAACAAAGCCGAATATGAAGTTTGATATCAGTGGTATCAAATACGAAGCCGATGCCAAAAGCAGCAGCAACAAGATAAGTACTAATGTGAGCTTCTCTATAGCAGGGATCAAATTTGACGGCAAGGATAACCCAAGTCAGCAAAGCAATACTAAGATGGATCTCTCCAGTCTGCTTCTCAAGGTAGAGGCATCCAATATAGACAAAGGTGCCATGGATCACTTCTACGAAATAATGGAAGAAAATACATCAACTGAGAAAAAAACAAAAGAAATGTTTGGCTCTGTTGCCAAAATGCTCTCGTCTGGTATCAACAGTACAGGAGAGCTGTCGTGCGACAAGATCGATATCAAAGATGGTCAGAATGATGTGGTATCTATAGATGGATACAAGGCCAACTTTAAGGGGAGTGCAGGCAAGTTGATCGATTTCAAATGGAACTCCGTGACCAAATCTATACATGTTGCTTCCGATAGAAATGCCAATAAATTTGATGTATCTGTAGCCAACTATATATTTGGTTACAAAATAGATGATCTTTACAACTATCTCCCAGACTTCATAAAAGCGATGCCGAAAGACGGAAGCGGGGATGTTGATGATGAAAAAATGAAAGAGATAGGCCAGAAGATAGTAAACAATGGACTAAAGCTCGGGATAGGTACTGTCGGTTTCGATTCTTTGAAGCTAAAAATGCCACCTATGAATATGGATTTTGGAAAGATGACAATCGACCTCAACAGCGAGCTTAAGCCCAATAAATTGGATATGTCAAACCCTATGTCCCAACAGCTTATCATGCAATATCTGACTGCTGGCGGCAAAGTGGTACTGAAGAAAAAAGATTTTGATCAGCTTCTAAAACTTGTACCACCAAGTATGGGGATGATGGTCTCTTTGTTCCTGAAGACAAACGGAGACAATGCTGAGTTTGAGTTGGAGTTCAAAAACGGACACCTAACAATCAATGGCAAAAAGGTGATGTAGAGCATATATTACTCTATATCCATACTCTCCCTGAGAGGGATATCTGGCAAGAACCATACTAGGATGACAGCCAGGAGCATTGCTCCTGCTGAACTGATAAATACAGCATGAGTACCATCTACCAGTGATAGTTTAAGTCCAGTCGTTAGCTGATCGAGTATTGGTTTGGACATATATGGCAGGCTGTGGACGGCATGACTCATGGACTCTTGGTTGATAAGTATTTTTGGGTTTTGGAAGTTTGAAATAGCTTGAGATGGGAGTGATGAAAGCTTAGGGTTGTTGTGGATGCGCTCAGCCATGGAACGCCATACAGTCCAGTTAAGCAGTGTTCCCATCAAGGCTACTCCGACTGTACCTCCGATCTGCCTAAAAAGCTGAGAAGTGGCAGTAACTACTCCGAGATATTTGTGGGGCAGGGCGTTTTGTATACTTAGGGTAAATACCGGCATACCAATGCCTAGCCCAGCTCCGATCAAAACAACTTTAAGAGCCATGATGATTGCGTTTGTCTCGATAGATGATAGTGAAAGCCAGTAGAGTCCGATCGCTGTGGTAAGCATGCCGACTAGAGCAAGATTGCGATATTTGCCCGTGCGACTCATCCAACGCCCAGCGAATATACTAGCACCCACTAGAGAAAAAGTCATCGGAATCATCATCAGTCCTGAGTGCATAGCTGTATATCCCTGAGCTCCCTGTAGAAACAGAGGCAGGTACATCAGTGCTCCAAACATCCCTATACCCATCAAAAACGTAGCACTGTTCCCCAGGCTAAATACGCGGTTGCTAAATAACTCTAGCGGCAATATAGGATCAACAGCCCGCTTCTCTACCCAAATGAATCCGGATAATCCAACGATTGTGAGTCCAAACAGCCATCCTATAGAGCCATTACCCCAATTGCCATGCTTGCCAATCAGGCTAAAAGCCAAGAGCATAGAGACTAGAGTCACAGCCAACAGCAAAGCTCCTGCATAGTCTATCTTGTGCTCTCTATGTTTTGTGTGGGCGGGGAACAGGTACCATATCATTATAAATGCTATGATTCCAAATGGCAGAAATATCCAAAATACCCATTGCCAATGCCATCTATCGACTATCAGTCCACCCAGGGCAGGGCCAAATACACTTGCCAGACCAAACATGGCTCCGAGCATCCCCTGCCATTTGCCTCTCTCCTTGGGGACAAACAGATCTCCTACCGCTGCAAATGTGGTAGCCATGATCACTCCGCCGCCGACCCCCTGTATAGCACGAAAAATGATCAGTTGCAAGATGCTTTCAGACATTCCGCAGAGTAATGATCCTATCACGAAGACAACAATACCGCCTAGTATAAATGGTTTGCGCCCATAGATATCCGATATTCGTCCAGCCATTACAGCAGGTATGGATGAAGCCAGGATATATGCTGTGAAAACCCAACTATAGTAGCTCATACCACCCAGGTCAGCTATGATGCGAGGCAGTGCGGTACCGATAGTGGTTTGATTGAGGGCAGAAAATAGCATCGATGCCATGATGGCACTCATGATGATCATTTTCTTGCGGTGTTCGAGTGTATGCATCTTCTCTTCTTTAATGTTATGTATTGTTTGATCTCATGCGACAACTACTCATTTCTCAATACCTGCAATGGATCTGTTGAGGCGGCCTTGCGAGCCGGATATAGAGAGGAGAAGATCACTATAACAGAAGCTCCCAGAATAATCAGGCCAAAGTCGCTCCATAGCAGATTTACCGGCAGCTTGGTGTCCCCGTAGACATCCGGAGGCAGTGAGATCAAATCAAACGTCTTGAGGATCCAGATCCCAAGCCATCCCAGGATAGTACCTGCCACAATACCGGCACCTCCTATGATGAGTCCCAGACGAAAAAATATCTGATAAATTCTACGACGGCTCGCTCCCAGCGTGCGCATGAGAGCGATCTCACTGCGACGGCTCATTACAGTCATCAGCAGTGAGGATATGATATTGAGAGAGGCTACCAGAATGATCAGTAACAATACAAGAAATAGTGCTTTTTTCTGTAGCTCCATAGCTGAATAGAAGCTGCCATTTAGCTCCCACCATCCCTGGATATCTATACCTTCTGGCAGCATGCGGCGGATCTTGACTATATCTTTCATGGGTTGTTTGCTGTAGATGTGTACTCCGTCATATTTGAGCGGATCACGCTTGAGTATCTTCATAAGAGCTTCTTTGGTGGTATATATGAGTGCTTTATCATACGCTGCCAACCCGGAATCAAATATGCCGTCCACCACAAAGCGCTTCTGCAAAGGCATTACACCCAGTCCCACAGCCTGCTGTTCTGAAAAATAGAGAGTCAGCTTGTCCCCCTTTTTCAAACCCATTTCTACTGCAAGTCCATCGCCTATGATCACTCTGTATGGGGTTTTGGCCTGTTTATCCGGGATAGTTTTTGCAAGCACTTTGTTGATAGCTTTTTCTTTGTCAAAATCTACCCCAAAAACCATACTTCCCTGTAAAGCTTCATCATTTTTACTGATAACCTGTGTAGTGTAGTATGGGCTTATTTTCAGGTATGGAAGTTTATGTTTTATCTTGTCTATAGTTGTCTGGGATATGCCATGGTCATATGATGTGATAGTCAAGGGATAGTTCATCACAAACAGGCGATCGCGGAACTGTGTGTATGTTCCATTCATGATCCCCATAGCTATCATCAGCACCATGACACCGGCGGCGATGCCTAAAAATGCCAGAAAAGTCGAGATAAAGATAAAAGGATTATCCCGATCATACCTCAGATAGTGACGGACAAATGTCGAGACGAATCTAGCTCTCTTCGCTCGTGGTGCCATCAGGCGAGATCACCCTTTTTGGGACCGCTTTTTCCGCAGCAGTGTTTGTATTTTTTGCCACTGCCGCAAGGACAGGGATCATTGCGCTTGGGTTTTTTGGAAGCGATGAATGGTTCTCTTTTGTGCTCAGTCTCCTCCTCTATGGCAGTCGCAGCACTGGAGCTTATGAGCTCTTCCTCTGGGATCTCCAGCTCATCTCTGAGCTGCTCGAGAGTTTCCACCTCTTCGTCTGGCGCTTCGAAATTGAATTCTACCAGGTGGAGAAGTTTTATAGATTCAAATTTGATCCGTTCTACAAGGTGTTCAAAGAGGCGATAGCTCTCCTGCTTGTATTCGGTCAATGGATCTTTTTGATTGTAGCCTCTCAGACCTATACCTGTTTTGAGCACATCCATTTCATATAGGTGATCTCTCCATTGTGTATCGAGTATCTGCAGGTATATGATCCCCTCTACCTCTTTGCGCTGTACGGGATCGAAAGGTGCCATTTTCTCTTCGTATTTCTCAAGTAGGATGTTGACGATTGTATCTTCTATATCGTCAGGTTCCTTGCCTGTCAGTGTCGAAGGATTTATCTGCGTGCCGGTGTTTTCCTCTATTAGCCTACACAGGTTGTCCAGGTCAAAATCCTCAGAGGGTTTGCCTTCGTATATCTCTGCCTGATTCATAAGTGTACGTACCATGTCATGGTGGTTTTCCTCGATCTTGGCAGACATGTCATAGTCAGGATCAAGCAGCTGGTTTCTGAATGCATAGATGGCTTTTCTCTGATGGTTGGCTACATCATCGTATTCGAGGATGTTCTTACGTGATTCGTAGTGCATAGACTCCACTTTTTTCTGAGCCTTTTCTACACTTCTGGTTACTAGCTTGGAGTCTATGTATTCGCCTCTCTCAACTCCCAGTTTGTTCATGATATTTCTGATCTTCTCACTACCGAATATTCTAAGGAGATTGTCATCCAGACTCAAAAAGAACTGGCTTCCTCCGGGATCGCCCTGGCGACCGGAACGTCCTCTGAGCTGATTGTCTATACGGCGGCTTTCGTGTCGTTCTGTTCCCAGTATAAAGAGTCCGCCCAGCTCTCTGACTTCATCATCTATTTTGATATCAACACCACGACCTGCCATGTTGGTGGCGACTGTCACAGCGCCCTTCTGACCCGCACCAAGTATGATTTCCGCCTCTTGGGCGTGATTTTTGGCATTGAGGACATTGTGCGGTATCTTGGCTTTTTCCAGTGCATTGTGTATGAGTTCACTCTTTTCTATAGATGCAGTTCCGATCAGTACTGGCTGACCCTTGGAATGCAGCTCTTTTACCTTCTTGATGACAGCCTCGACTTTTTCCTCTTCTGTATTGTATATCAGGTCGTTCTGGTCTATTCTCTCTACTGGCACATTGGTGGGGATGGAGATGACATCCAGTCCATATATCTCCCCAAATTCTGTTGCTTCTGTCTGGGCTGTTCCTGTCATACCGGCCAGCTTGTCATACATCCTAAAATAGTTTTGGTAAGTTATTTCTGCCAGAGTCTGTGACTCTTCCTGTATGACAACTCCCTCTTTGGCTTCGAGTGCCTGGTGGAGACCTTCGCTGTATCTACGTCCTTCACTGAGCCTGCCGGTGAACTCATCGACTATTATGATCTCTCCATCCCGGTTGACATAGTCAACATCCTTCTCAAATAGATGATGAGCTTTGAGGGCCTGATCCAGGTGATGAGCGAGAATGGCGTTTTCGCTGCTGTATAGATTGCCTACACCAAACAGCTCTTCGGCCTTTTCGAGTCCCTGCTCAGTCATCACTATGACGCGATTTTTCTCATCGACGACAAAATCTCCCGTCATTTTTTTGTCCTCACCTGGCTTGGCAGGGAGTTCCTCTCCTTTTTCAAGTTGGAGTGCTACTTTGTTGGCAGTGAAATAGTGATTTTGGTCACGCTGAGCCGGACCGGATATGATAAGAGGAGTACGAGCTTCATCTATAAGGATAGAGTCTACTTCGTCTACAATAGCGAAAAAATGGTCACGTTGTACTTTTTCCTCTGCCCGCACTTTCATGTTGTCTCGCAGATAGTCAAAGCCATATTCATTGTTTGTACCGTATGTGATATCGGCATCATACTGGGCTTTGCGCTCCTCTTCACCATCAATAGTCGAGACGATGCACCCAGTGGTATAGCCGAGAAAGCTATACAGTCTGCCCATATCATCAGCATCTCTCTGAGCGAGATAATCATTGACCGTGACGACATGTATACCTCTGCCCACCATGGCATTGAGCGCCACTGCCAGGGTAGCTACGAGAGTTTTTCCCTCTCCTGTCTTCATCTCTGCGATATTTCCCTCGTGAAGCACCATGCCACCCACCAGCTGAACATCATATGGCCTAAG
Organism: Peltospira delicata; assembly: GCA_034780715.1. Classification (NCBI taxonomy): domain Eukaryota; kingdom Metazoa; phylum Mollusca; class Gastropoda; order Neomphalida; family Peltospiridae; genus Peltospira; species Peltospira delicata. The sequence goes on along the minus strand of JAVCKW010138794.1, from coordinate 5,766 downwards.
CCCGAGTACACGCTTGCTGGCTTCTCGGGTGATAGCGAATGAATCATATAGGATTTCATCCAGAGTTTTCTCTTCTGCCCTGACGGATCTTTTCAATTCGTCAAATGCACTCTTGAGCTCGTCATCACTCATCGCTTCATACTTATCTTCCAGCGCATTGATCTGCTTGGCGCGCTTGAGATATGCCTTGACCTTGCGATCATTGGCTGTGCCGAATACCTTTTTAAATACATTTCCCATTGTGCTTCGATTCCATTTCAAAAAAATTGGCTTATTCTACCCAAAAAGTGTGTAAAGGCGGATTATAATCAAAATAATCGTATTCTAAAATCCATTACCGATCGAGTAACGCACATTTGTTATAATCTATGCAATTCTTGTATTATGCAGGGCAGATAATCGTGGTGCAAGCACCCCTTTGCTATGATAACGACAAGTATAATTTTTTGGGATTTGGATGCAAAAAAAAGCAAAAATATTTGTGTATTTATTTACTATTGCTATAACGAGCTTCTCGGCATATGCCCAGATTGTTATCCCAGCATCTTTTTCTGCGACATTTGTCCAGAAGATCACTACTCCGCACAACAAAACTACGAGATACACCGGCAAGGCATATATCAATCGCTCCAGAGAGTTCAAATGGATATATAGTTCGCCAACCAAAAGAGAGATTTGTGGTGATGGCAGCGTGGTGAAGATCGTAGATCATGATCTGGAGCAGGTGACGATTTACAAGGTAGGGAGTCTGCTGGATCTGATGCAGCTGATCAAGAGAGCCAAACCATACCGTGGAGACATATATCTGACCAAATATCATGGCGTGAGATATACTCTCAAGGTCGATAAATCAGGAGAGATAGAGCAGATAGCTTACAAAGATAAAATGGATAATGTGATCAATATACACTTTCATGATATGAAATACAATAAGATACCATTTTCTGTGTCGAGACTGAGATGCCTCATCCCAAAAGCATATGATGTGATAAAAGGATAAGAGATATGAACAGTCACTGGCTCGATATGCTCGGAAATATGGATAAAATGGTGCTTGGCAGTATCGTTGGATCTGTGGTCCTGGCGTTTATACTCCTTGTTGTGATATTTTCTGTCAAGATCAAATCACAGCAGGATCGTATCACATCACTGAGAAGTCGTCTTGCGACCAGCGAAGGTGAGCTTAAGACTCTCAAGGAATCTATATCGCAATACGAGGCCAAGGAGACTGACACCTCCAGGCAGATTGAAACTTTTCAAAACACAGAAGAGAAACTTCACCGGATCATTTCAGACATCGAACGCCAAAGAGATGAGGCTAGATCCAAAATAGTAGAACTTAACAAAAATATAGCTAAACTAAAAAAAGAGAAAAAAGTGATCATAGATGGCGCGGAGAAGATTCAGAAAAAACTCGACAGCGCACTTGAAGAGATAGATGATGTCCACAAGAGAAACGAATTTTGGATTGATCAAATATCGGAGCTTCGTACCAAGTATGATGCTATAAAGAAGAAACTGACGATCCAAGAGGAGAAACATAGATGATGCCTTTGCCCGTAGAGTTATTTGGACAATCTGGAGAGCAGCTCCAGAGAGAGTTTGACGAGTACGGCAAGATAATCTCATTTGACAAGACTGAGCATATGTTTGACTATGATGATACTCTGCACTATTTTTATATTTTCCTGAGTGGCAAGGTGAAGATATTTCAAATGAATCTTAACAATGCTAAAGAGCAGACTATATATCTGATGAGCAGAGGAGATATGTTTGATACAGTTTCTCTGCTTGATGGCAAGGCGCACGAAGTGATGGTGGAGATATTGGAAGAGGGTAGAGCTGTACGCGTGCCGATAGGAAAAGCAAGAGAATGGATGTATGACTACCCTGTCTTTGGTGAGATAATCCTCAAGTATGTCGCCGGCCAGCTTCGTCATGTAGAGGAGCTTGCTACCGACTTGACGCTGTTTGATACTCAAGAGCGCCTTCTGAAGCTAATAGTACAAAATATGGAGCGCAAAGATGCTTCTGGCCATGGTATACTGGATAACCTTTCACACACAGAGATCGCCAACCTCATAGGTACAGTCAGACATGTAGTCGACCGCCACATGAAGAAGTTCAAAGAGGATGGCATCATAGAAAGCGCCCGCAAAAAGATCATACTAAAAGACTATGAGAAACTGCTCTCCAGAATCAAAGATCTGATGATCTAGCTTCAAATCCGAATTAGATATAATCTTAAAAACAAAAGGCATCGCGTGAAAAGATCTATGATTTTAGTGGTATTGGCGTTACTCTGGGTGGGCTTGAGTGGTTGTGCGGCCCGGGCTAAAGCTCCGGTTGAGCCCAAAATTTCTGGAGCCAAACATGCAAAAGTGGCTGGGACTATGGTTGGGTTGGCCTCTTTTTATGGTCATGAATGGCATGGGCGCCGCACTGCCAATGGAGAGCGCCTCAATATTCATGCCATGACTGCCGCGCACAAGAGTCTCTCTTTTGGGACCAAGGTGAGGGTGACATTGTTGAGCACTGGCAAAAGTGTCATAGTGCGCATCAACGATAGGGGTCCTTATGTCCGAGGCCGCATCATAGATCTGACAGACGATGCAGCCAGGAAAATAGGATTGACCACCCAGGGAGTGGGGAGGGTCAGGCTGGAGATTTTGAGATAATGTATCTTGTGGGCAGATGATCAGATAAGCAGATCATAAAAATCACGTGGTGCATCGACTTCCAAACGTACTGCTTCTTCTTTGATGGGGTGGCGAAATACCAGTCTCATAGCATGGAGCCCCATGCGTATCCCTTTTTTGCCGTAGCGCTCATCGCCGATGATGGGATGTCCCATCCAAGCCATGTGTGCACGGATCTGATGTTGGCGACCTGTCTCGATGCGCACTTCGAGCAGTGACCTCTCCTTGGCACATTGCAGCAGCTTGTAGTGAGTGGTGGCGGCTTTGGCATCGGGGTGTTCGCCTACGTGGACACGATACTCATCCTTGTCAAGTCTCAGTGGTGCGGTGCTGGTTCCTTCTTCTATGTCGGGCTTTCCGTCGACAATAGCGAGATATACTTTTTCGGTCTCGGCCCAGGTGTCCATCACTGCCTCTCGTGTTGCTTTGGATGTGGCGAAGAGCATGATACCGGATGTGTCGCGGTCTAGGCGGTGTACCGGCCAGAGTTTGATGATCTCTTTGCCTCGGGAGAGCTGGTCGCGTAGCAAGGAGAGCGCGTGGTTTTTGTTTTCGACAGTGGTGGCGACCGAGAGGAGCCCGGCAGGTTTGTTGATAGCGATAAGTTCATGGTCCTGATATAGAATCTCCAACCTGATCGGTCGGTTTTCAGCTGGGTTTTTTGCCCGTTTGGCTGTACCGAAGCTGATGATATCACCTGCATAGAGAGAATGATCATGCCGTGTCCGTGGAGTACCATTGACAAGTATTGATGCAGCTTTTAGATATTGCTTGACCGTCTTCTTCGCCCAGCCTTCATGTGTACAAAGTGTATCAAACAAAAAAGGAAGCAAAGCTCCATCTTCTTTTACGGTGTATTGCTGCGCCATGTGTATGCCTTGTTGTATTTGGCTTATTATACTGTGTTTTTCTATGTGTGCAGCATTATGGAAATCAGTGGCAAAGTTGCGAAACTCATTGCAGGTGGATATACGGTGTGATGTTGATCATGCAGACAAGGATCAGTGATGGCAGAGATATATAGATGACGAAACTGTTGAGACGATCTGACTATAGGATGCGGGCACGTTCAGGGAGGATACGCTGCGCCAGATACCCCATCGCCCAAAATAGCGGGAGGAGTCATACTGAAGTCATCGTGAGTCATTTTCCCGAAAGGGTAGGCTCGGATATGAAGCGAAGGCCACGGAGCCTGCGCTGTACTGTAGCGGTCACTTCGGGGGATGAATCGAGCCTGAGACGGCTGTATGTCTCATCCTCATTCTGCCAGTTCTCATGCCACGGGCTGATCGCCCCAAAGGCCGTGCAGTCATTGTGCAGGATGGTATCGAAAGCATCGTCAAGCCAGGCGGATTTGTTGCCGTCAGGATGATCATCGGTCACTCCAAACTCCAGCACAGCTCTTGGCTTACTGCTTGTGATCGCCTTGAATGAGGAGCAGTTTTCCTGTAGTTGTGTGGAAAACTCCAGCCCTTTCCACTCTTCGCTAAATGTCTGGGCTCCATACGCGCTGAATCCTACCCAGTCTATATATTCATCACCCGGATAGTAGTTGGAGGCTTTGTTCCAAGGTTTGTCAGGGGAGGGCGTGAGATTGATATGAAAGACCCATGTGACATTTCTGACCCCTGCGGCTCGGAACAGATCGATGATATGGCGGTAGGCATCACGGTATCTCTCGGGGCCATCAGGGTATTTGGGGTCGCCATATCCGGTTGTTTTGGCTCCGCCGTTGAAGCCTCCGCTCCATGGGAACCAGTCGCCGTTCATCTCCACAGCGAAATCGACCAAAATAGGTATGCCGTCAGCCTTGGCGTCCTGTGCCCATTTTGTGAGATTGGCATCAAAATCCCCATTGATGATCCGTTGCATAGTAAATACAGGCTCGGGATGGCCCTGCGACTCGTCACTGCGGGGCATCAGGCGCACATATGGGATGACACCTGCATCGTGTATAGCATGTATGTGGGCTCGGGGGTAGGTGATGCCGTTGTACCAGTTCTGGGAGAACATGGCCCATGTGAGATTGTGCTCCACCAGTTTTTCGAAATCTTTTACCTTTTTGGTGCTGACATGATCCTCGCTCCCCCCAAAGTCGGGGAAAGCTCCGAAGTATATCTTGCCCGAGGGCGGAGCCTGAAGTTTGGCACCCTTGTCACCGCCATCGCTATTGGCACTACAGGAGATAGTAATCAAGGAGGTGATCATCAACAAAACGCGGGTGATGATTGGCATAGTTTTTCCTTCAATCTGGTATTTATGTGTTGCATTTTCGTCACCTTATAGACTTATCTACGATTATTGCTAGGGATCTATTTTTATACAACTATCCTGGATACATTGCATCTCTAGCATTTTTCCTTCAGATGTCATATCTACAGTGCAGTGACTACTCTCTTTCATGAGAGCAAATGTGTATACTTCTTGACCATTAGTCACAGGTGGCTCCTGCGGAGTTACTTCTTTTTCATATGCTGTGTTGTATTGCAGCGTGGCTGATGACTTAGGCTCAGGGTATAGAACACCTATGTTGGAGTCATAAGAAAAGATAAGATCTCTATAAGTGCATCTTTTTTGCAAACTATCAGTGATGATGCACCCAGATTCTTCCAAAAGAGCATCTCTCTCTTGCTGATTTGGATATCTATGGTACTGAGCAAAAAAGATATCCAGGTTTTTTCTCATAGGCTTCATAATGGTTTGTATAGTAGATATGTGGTTTTTGGGACAGTTTATGCCACAGCCCGCCAGCAGCGCCGCAACAAGTATCAACAATATATATCTAGGATGAATTGAAGTCTTCATGATACTATATCTCCTGCATTGGGTATCTGCGTACAATATGCAAGTATACCAAGATATATTGATTTTTCCTGTTCCTATAACTCCATCTCGATCTCTATCGGGCTATTATACCAGCATGTCTCTTGCAGAGCTGTATCTCCAATGGGTTGCATCATCCACATATCCTCTCTTCTCTTGTTCTTTTCTATGCATTGTTATCCTTTTAACAATCTTTGAAATAAAATATCTTCTATATTTCTACTACTATCTACAACCAATAAAA
>JAVCKW010137684.1:0-12806 GCA_034780715.1 Peltospira delicata | reverse complement strand
TTATCAGTATACTTAAAATTAACTGTTGCATTAAGCAGGGTTCCCGTGGTCATTAAAAACCTGAAAAAGTTTTGAAAACTAAAAAGTCATAAAATTACCCCATTAGCCGAGATATTTTTGGTCATGCATATCTGAGAGCAAGCGATGAAATGCTGTCGTTAAGAGCTACTAGGTCATTGGTTACCGGGTATTTTTCATGAATGGACACCACTTCATTTTGACATAACTGGTGCATTGCTAGCTAGACTATATGTTATGCTGCACGTTAAACTTGGTAGCCACCGTATAATTGTGTTAGGCCTAATCTATTCTGAATTCAGCGGAAGTTGTTAAGTGCGGGAAATCTACAGTCATCAACCTATCAATTTTATCAACGCTTTTTAATAGAATACAAGGGTTGCACAATATCGCGTTACAATGTGGATGTTTGAAATGGCTACTCAAAACCTTGCAATCATAATATTAGTAAAATACATCAATTATATAATTAATATTTCAAATAAAAATCAACAGGACAAGACATCCTATGTCAATAGAGGTTGTCATGCTCCTTAATTTATCCCATGCATTGCTAATCTATTCTGCCTCGGACAGTCACTGGCCCTGCCAGAGGCTATGCCGCCAGTAGAGGGTGTCCGAAACGGATTGAGTATGTGGACATAAAAATAAGTTTCCCTGTCCATGCTAATCAATGTTTGTTCATAAAATAGAAGAAAAAAATTATGACTATTTAGATTAATTTTGTTTGTAAACAACCAAATAAAATTTTATAGCATTGTAAATACTCAGGATGTTTATAGGCAAGGGGTGTTGGTAAAATGACAAAACCGTAGCCTATAATTCATGACTATATAGTAAAATAATAAATACTGCATAAGCATACTTTTCAAGTCTCCTAATGTCACGGAAATGACAAAATACTTTATGTAAAATATTGGGGATTCATCACTAACGGAAATAGGACACTGTTGGGAATAAGTCATTCAGGTATAGAAACTGACGTTTTAGCAATTTTCCAAGCAGTTGCAGTATCATCCACAGCCCCTTACCAGTGTACATTTGTTTATTTGTCAGATGTTTAACAGTTAACATGTACATGAGCAATGCAAGCATTTATTTCTTCAATAAACTTTACCAAAACAATTCACATGCAGTAAAGATGTAAGGCGGTCAAATTTAGATTATCTTTTCTTTTTTTCTTTTTCTGACCCGCACGTTGTCTATTATTAGTTCACTCTGTGATCAACTGTTTGTGTGACGTCACACATTGGAACGAAGCCAGCTGATACTTTCTTCCAGTTATTTGTTTGCCCTTTATTTTATATTTTAATTTATTAATAATTATATAGAAGTTCCATCCATATATATAGTTTTGCCAATGATGCAAAATTATATGAGCATTGTGTTCTGAAAATATGAAATGTCTACTAGAGTATATGAGCACTGTGTTCTAAAAATACGAAACTAGAGTAGCACTCTGTTCATTTGATAAACAAAAGCACGTTATTGTTCACTGGGATCTAGGTACCAGTTTTGATTGTTATTTAATTTTATTCTATCTTTTCTGCGGCCAGTTTAAATACTCATGGAATACTAATATAGTCCAGTGAAAGATACATTCTCTGTCGCTAACGAAATCTTAAAAGTTGGGTCAGTTTATATGCAGTAAAAGTCTTTTTCTACAAGATTTTGAAGGTACTCTAAGGGGTTGGCTTATACACATAGTCGGCTAATACAAGTCGGTACAAAACAAGTGTTGATTTCTTTTTGATGATTTTGTGCTTGGTTAATATTAATTTTAGTTCATGACAGTGTAATACATTTATACATTTTTATAGACTTGTGTATGTAAAGGTCATTAAATTTTTCAAAACATGGAAAAGTTTTGAAATTTCATTCTTGGAAGTCTGCGGGAACCCTGATTAAGACCCAAGACTTGAAACTATTAGATATATTTATGCAGTACAAAATCTACATGACTTTTCAGAATAATTCTATTCTATTGCATCACCAAAATTTGCCAGCATTCATCTTTTAGATCTTTTGGATTGAATATTGTAGTCATAATAAAACAAAGATATCTAAATCCAGTTGTTAACATATGCAATGAAATCTGAACTTTCCCAAATTGATATCTGTGGAAAGAACCATTTTAAGTTAATTTAGGCTACATAAAACAGGTTTGGATGACGTATAATTGCCTGAATATAGATGAGTTTCGAGCCTTGAGACCAATTGACAGACACTGTATAAGAAATATTTTTAAATAAAAGAATATCTGTTTTTTACCACTTAATTTATTATTATTTAATGGTTGAATCTTGGCGTACATCTTCAGCTTAACTCCTAGTATGAATTATATCATCGCCCAAATGAAATAATGATGTCTCATATAAAAAACAACTAAAATACACTTGATGATTTTAGGGATCCACTGACACAGATGGCCGAGGAAAAGAAGGAGCATGAGTTGAAGATGAAGAAAATGGAGTCAGACATGGAGCAAGTCTTTGAGTCGAAAGTCAAAGAAAAGAAACAGAAGCTGAAGGAGTCTGAAGCAGATGTTAGTTTCACAATTCCTTGTACTTCTGGAATAAAAATAAAGCACTTTCCCCAGCTCCTGTGACTTGCAAGTTAAAATTTGCCAACTGAGGAGGACTTTTGATTTACTCTGTCCATATTTCCCAATTAGAATATTTCTATTTCCTCAGCCTTGTAGTTGTCTTATATGCTAACCATAACCTAACCACTAATTTAAAACACTTCTAGGGAAGCATAGCATTTTACCATTTTGGCTTTTATTTGTCACAATAATTTATGATTTAACATTGGTAAATATATAAACGAAGTGGTAATATTCTTGATTAAAAGAAACTAGTAGCATTTCTAAGCAGTTATGTCCCTTTGTTAATACCATGAAACGTACTAATGCCGAGCATTTTTACATTTAAAGTTGCTAGTTCTGCAATTATTTATTTTGTATCCACATTAATACAATGTTCCACGATGATGCAAACAAAGAATTCTGTTGATTGATTAATTAATTATGTTTCAGCTTCAGAAACGTGCAGAACAGATGAAGAAGAACTTGGACCAACAACAGAAGGATCTTGATGAGAAGTGGAAGGCTTTTGAGAAAGAACGACAAGCCTGGGAAGAACAATTCGGAGAAAGAAGACGATCATTAGAAAAAGAGTAAGTCTTTTGTGTATGTTTTTAAAAATGAAACTAAGGCAGGAGTGACTTGATGTCCTTTTCTTTTCCCCCATGAAAATAGGCAATATGCTTTGATTCTATGCTATAGGTGTATTGTCTGACAGTGTGTTTAAAGACATTGAAGAGATTATCCTGTGTTTGTTGCCACTGAGCTTTGTAAAGATGAATTCTCCTCTCCAGATCAGTCCATATTAGTTGTGTTCTTAATGTTTATCCTCATTTTAATTTTTTTTATAGAAGGCTTTTACAAATCCTTTTCAGTGGTACTGATAGGTAGCTGCAGGAAAAATAACCAACCATGACTTTTATAGAGTGAATGATTTTTCAGTTCATAATAATATTGATCTTAGAATGTACTAGTGTATTTATTAAACCAATTGCAAATAGTCAGCTAGATGCATTTAATAGTTTTTTTGTTAAAATTTAATTTAGGTCAGAATTTGGAAGGTAAATGTTGCACACTAAATTTTACAGTTAAAATGCAACATTAATATTAGTTTTATACCCACATTTAAATGGATATAACTCATCTGCATGCTAAAGCATTTACTGAACTGTTTAATGGTTTTGCTATTATGTTTTGCATCTTATGCCCAGCAGTCACATTAACATATAAACCATCCTCTTTGTTTTAATTCTGCTCAGTATTCATTGGCTTGAATAATTTCATACCATTCATAATAATGACTCGGAGCTAATAATCATCTTCACCATAAAGCACTGCATGCATTAATCATCCAACTTTTCATAACATATTCACATTCATACTCCTGCTTTGTTACATATAATTTTTATAATCTGAAAACAAACACATATTGTCCTATTTTCAGATTTAAAATATTTGATTGACAAAAAAGACATTTTAACAGAGTGCATTTCAGCATTATTTTCTGTATGTTACAGAGGATTACCTGAACTCCTTAGCTGTTGGTATTCTAAGTAGGTCAGCTGTGTATATTTTGAGGTTAAGGTAACTGATGATATGGCATGTCAGTTTGGATTTTGAATGCCTTTTCCACATAGAGCCAAAACTGAAAAGATATTTCAGATATTTTTGTTTGCCACTCTTTGTAGTTGACAGATTTTAATCTTATTTATCTGTATGAATATATCTACTTATACTTAAATATCTTCAGTCAGATTTAGGTACATTCTTATATACCATCCCATAAATATAGATCAAAGACAATGTGAAACATTTACTTAAATGACAGTAGCATAATTATACTGATTCTGTAAATATTAATTAAATATAAACTGTGTCCTTTCATGTCATCTTAAAACAATTCCATCAGTACTGAAAATAGTTGAATATACTAAAAAGAACATATTTCATTTTTTTTTTAAATATCCATTTAATTGAGACTGTAAAAAAGGAGGGAGAGAGAGAGAGAGAGAGAGAGAGAGATGTTTTTATGTGTAAGAGAATTTTATTGCCATTTAAAATATTTTTATCTGCAGTTTTATGAAAGCATTATAAATTAAATGGAAAAACCTGTTAATTATTATATTTATTTAAATAATATATTAAAAATATATTTTAAAGATGCTGGCATACAAATACTATTTTGATAATGGCTTTGAAAAAATTAGATGATAGATTCTGTTTCTTGGCGTGACAGCTTATAGATAAAGTCATTATATACTATAATTATTTGGTAAGATCTGCAATGCTTAAGAATGTTTCTTCACATTGGAAGTATGTAAATCTGATTTCTTTTAGGAAGTACTATTTAATAGTGATATTAGTGGAGTCTACTGTAAACTGCATGCTTTTCACAGGTACATAGCGGCCATATGTTTGTGTGTGTGTGAGTGCGTGTATGTGTGAAGAAGACATAACGAATATATCAGTGTTAATAAGTAGTCTTTCTAGAATACATATTTGATATGTAAAATTAAATTGTTCGTTCTTAAAAATATTCCTACCCCAGTGTGCGATTTTGTTTTTTTAAAAATTGGTGTCAAATCTTGACAGCCCACCAAAAATCCAGCGAGCCCTACCCGTGTGTCATACTATACACTATATTTTTTGAGAATGGTATACCGTTGTTCTGAAATGTGATGTATTTATATGCTACACATCTCTTTTCAGTTTTATTAAATACAATTATTTGTGAAATTCAGCTGGAATAGGACTGGTAAAAATTGTAAACAGTTACTAATGCATGGTGTTTGTTTCTTGGCTTTCATTTATGACTACACAGAGTTGGCAGTAGAGCTGGGTGGTATTTGGTATATATTGATTGGTGTCAGTATTATGTCAGTACTGAAATGCTGAACATTTGGTATTGAAAAAGAATTATCCCTGCCTTTAAGTAAAACATAAAAATTACATTTGACAACAGCACATTACCCTCTAATTGGCTGAAAAGAAGAACTTGTCGTCACAATACTTCACAAGAACTGATTGGAAAACATGCATATGTTCCTTGTGTCAACAAAAAGGTATTGGCAGATCAAAGCAATACAACTAATTTTGAAAAAACAAAAACACACACAACCCTCCACAACCCATCCCCCCAAACAAAAAACAAAACAAAAAAACCTACCAACAAACAAATATGTCCAACACCATCACAAGGAGGCTTACATGGAAGCATCGAAACAGCTTGATAAAATGGTCATGGTATCGAAGAAAAAACCTGGATTTGCTAACCATTGATTATACTTTTTTTAAGGTCAAGGTTGCGTTCCATCTACATAGAATTTCAATCCCCCTGCTAAACATGCTGGCTAAGGGCCTGGGGTGGGTAAATGAAAATGTTTCAACAATTCAAAGTAACCTTTTCCATACCTGAGCGCTTGAAAGACTTATTGTATCAATACCGCAGTAAATTGCCACAATATTGAAGTTGAAATTTTCAATACCGCCCAGTTCTACTTGACAGAATGTTAATAGATTCTATAAGTATAATATATTATAAAAACTATTTTTTAGGCCTAGCTGTGCTTTTAATTTACTTGCAGTTCGAGACTCTCGTTTTCTTAGATATATCAGTATATGCCATTTAGAAGTATCAGTTTCATTTATACAAATCACATTTGAATGCCACTTCGGGCTCATATGCTGGGTAAGTTAGATAGTCCAAACCAATTTTTGCAAACCTCAGGCTCCCGGGCTCACCTCAAAATCGCACACTGTACCCAACTCAGATTGCTAAAATAAGTTAAAGAATAGTAAAACAAAAAGTTGATATAAAAATAAATAAATAATCCCCATGCAAGAAATATTGTGTTGACCACTGTAATAATATAAATTTGCTAATCATCGAATATAAATCTCTATTTTGGCAAGCTCTTATGTTGAGAGTGCAACACTGATCATTTTGCTTCTGATGTATTTTTGTCCCCATCACAGGTCAAAAATGTTTGCAGGAAAGATTGGAAGGAAAGGTTCTTTGGTTACTTACTTTATTCTTTGCTTTGTAGTTATTAGTGTCATTTTCAATAGTGAGCTTGCCATCTTTATTTCTGTTAGACACTCAAGTCTTGTATTAAGTGAGATGTGTTCTTTTGGATAGGGGCAAAGGCAAAAGTCACAAATTTTAGTTCACCTACACCGAAGATGTTACCCTTGCGTGAGTGTGTTGTTACAAGTTGTTTTGCTGCAATTTGATTTTTAAAATTATTTTTGTTTAAATAAAAATAAATATATACATCTCAGCTAGTTGGAATGCGAAACAGATTAAATTTCCAGCACTTATATTTCACAATATTCATGTAAAAAGCAAAGGTAGATTACATACCTTATTTGAGCATAAAATATCACTTAAAAAAGAAATATCTATTAAAAACAATTGTTAGTTTGAAAACAAAGATCATATTTTAAAACATTTACTGTGATTGTTTTTTGTTGTGGGTTTTCTCTCCCATTGAGATTTTTATTATTATTATTAATTTATTTATTTAATAACAAATTGTTGGAATTTATTTTTAGACTGTTATACTTGTTAGTTATCCATAGTAATTTATCTTCTGGCTGTACTTAAGTAAATTGCATGCTGTTAAACAATTCTGATAAAATTTTATATTATCATGGGTGATGGGATTTTCTGCTTATTGCTTTTCAGAGAAGGGTTTAGCAACCATACCATTCACTATGTCATTACTTTTTATATCCAAATGTTATTTTACAATGGTTGGATTTCTGTACTCAACTCAAGTCATGGAGTACATATACTTTTGATGCGTGTCCATTCTCACATAACAGTTAATTTAAATTTTCTAAATCACAAATTGTAAACATGCACCAACATGTATTTTGGAAACCAACAAAATGTTTCTCTTACAGAAGTAGTTCATTTTTCATGCTGGACTAATACCATATTTAGATTTTTTTGTATTAAAAGTAAAAATAATTATGTTCTCAAATTCAGCAGAAATAAATGTTATTTCTTCACTACAGCATAAGGAAACAAGTAGGTGTGCTGTGCATGACCGTCACATGCGACCTCAAGATTGTTACAAACATGATTTACTGTTCGTATCAGTAGCGGTAAACGTAGTTGCTGAATCTCTACATCATTTTGCTTTATAACTCATTAAAAAAATGTTTAATGCATTTATTATTATGTTTTACATTACTAACAATTGTTTTGTTTTTGCAATTCATATTAATGTATTGTATACAACACGTCATAGGGCCCTGGAAGAATAAAAATAAAGCAAACACAGCATCCAAAACAACAGTACAGTATATTTTCATACAAATACATTATACTAATTGAATTAGATTTCAATTGTTTTAAAGAGTGCCTAAATTACCAGTGATAAAAGCCAATTTGAGATTGATTCCACTTAGTGAGCCACTATTTCATAACCGTATCAATTCATATATTAAGTTTTATTCCTGTTACATTATGTTTTACAATTGAATGTATTTTTTTTTTTAGGTTAAAGTTTTAAAATTATTTTAGGAAGTTAATGAGTGTTGACTTGTCAGCAATTTCCTTTTAATTTTATTTGGGTCAACTCAACTGCCACACTGTAGTTACAATTAACTGCCAACAGTCACGCTGTTAGTGTCCATGGATTGTCAGGGCATTTGTTTGGCAGTTGGAAGTGGTAGGTAATTTATGAGATTAAATTGAAATTCAAATAACTAGCAGCTGCTGTAAGTGTACATGCTGTTGTTGGTAAAGCAGTTTGACTGCTTGATGGTAGACATGCCATAGAGATACACCTGTGATATTTACTTTAAAATGCTTTTCATGTTACCAAAGGATGAGAGATTGTTGCTGAACTATTGTATAATTAATATACAACAGGGTTCAAAACAGTCAATCGCCAGGTTGTTAAATGCAACCAAATTCCAATCTGAGTATCTTTATTAGTATTGATAAATAGTGGCATTAGTCACCAAAAAGTTTTGACTTGGTCCACCCAATTAATATAAGATAATATAGAGAACTACTAATAATTTAATTGCATATCTTTATATAAATCATTGTTTGCCATCAAATAGATACCAGGAGATGCTGTTTGACAGTATTTGTTTAATGCTGAAATATATGGAATGTTTTTTTAAATCTGATAATTAGTGATATATTTATCTGTATTAAAAGAAAGTAAAGACTTCCAAAAACTTCATTTTATATTGAATTGTTATACATTTTTTAAGTTGTGTATTGACAAAAGAATTCAAATCTTCTCTGGCTGTCATGTTTGTTTTAACACATGAATTTGTAAGCTTATACAGGTATTAGTTAGAAGTAATAATTGAGAGTGATTTCTCATCAGGTAGGTAACCAATTGAAATAAAGTGTTTTTCAACATAAAGATGAAAGAATGTTGTAACTAAAATTCACTGAAGATATTTTTTTTACCAAGTTGTAAGTATCAGAGATTTTATATAGTTTTTGAAAGTAATTTTGTATTTGATTGTTGTCAGATTGAGGTTAATTGCAATATTTATTTTGTTTTTATTTGTTTTCTTTTTCAGTGCAAAGAAAAACAAGAAGGGGTTATTTTGAAGAAGACATTCATACTCAAGTTTAGAAAATTTCAGGGGATTCTCAGTGACTTCATACCACATGGAAATCAAAAAGATTTTATTTCAAGAAGAAAACCCCCAGATTGTATCTATAATGGAATTGAATTATTTGGACATTGTCACTGTTTAAAGGATAAGATGGATTTTGAATTTGAATCTCAGTGTGGTGTATTTTTAGGTGCTCTGGTGGTGATCATCAAAAAACTGTTTCCATTTCTGCTAATACTGAACCCCAAAAACTTTGTAAGATGTGCCAATCATATTTATTCATTAAACAAGAGCAACAAGGCAGAATGATGTTTGCCAACCTGTCTGTAACATCAACCCATAAAAAAAAAATTAAAAAAAAAAAAAAAAAGACGGAGAAGTTCACATGAGTAATGGACTAATTTATTTTTCTGTCAGAAACCCCCAAATAACAAAGTAAAACAAAACATGTTTCTATATAAAAAATCTTTTTACAATTTGTTTTTGAAAGTTAACTCTCATTGTGGATTTATTTGTATAAATGATTTTTTAATTTTTAAGATTCAGTTTATCACAGAAACAGTTTGGCAAAAATAGATTGATCATAAATTATGTTCACTTGAAATACATTATTTTGATAAGACAAAAAAAATCCATTAAACATAGCACATTTTTGCAAAGTGGGATATACTTCGAGACAGTGAGTTGGCTATAGTATATTTTTATAATTGGTATGAAACCCAATAACCAGTCGATCGTACAACAAAAAGTCCTTGGGCTTCCTATCATGTGTTGTGGACCAACGTGACTGCCTTGTATTGCTCGTTTTGCATTTTCATAATTTCTTTCAGGTGTCAAAATCAATTTACCCCTTCCCTGTAGTGATTTATTAGCTAATCTAAATGATAAATACTCTGCTGCAGTTGCTTTAATTTTGGTCAAGAATTTGGAAATATAATAGTAAATTTTCTTAGATACTTTGCTTGTGAGCTTTTATTCCAAACCTGCATTTATTTGTTAGTATTAAGGCATTTTGTACATGTAGAATGGTGCGATAGTGACCTTTAAGTATTGTTCATATTTCATGTTGTCATTCCAGTTTATTTGACCAAAAGTTTAAAAGCTATATACATTTTGCATTTCTACTAGTTCGTAGTTTCACATTCATTTAATACTTGTTGTCATACCACAATTTGATGATTATAGAGTAAAATATATGTTTAGTCTTGCAATTATCAGTTACATGATGGTTTATAATATTGTACTCAATTTCTTATGAAAAAAAAGAGAAAGAAACCGTCTGATAATAACATGCTTCTTGTAAAACCTCCTAATTGAGATATTGTTTGTTGGCATAATAACGTAAGAAACAAAGTAGGAGAATAAAATGTGAAGAAAGAACAAAATATTCCCACCCAAAATATTAACAAAAAAGTATAAACTAGTAGATCATTTCAGATAACAAGCAAAGATTTTAAAATTAGTAATAGGTGTAAAAGAAATATTAAAATGGTCAAACAAAAATAATACTTGTAATTGCTAGTAATGTTATAAGCAAGGTTTTATTCTGTGGTTTTGGTGTGAAATTGCTCTAAACATGGATTTATACTAAAAAAATCACTGAAAAGAAGTGAAAACATGGCAGCCTGGTGTTTATTATTTTGTTATCACATATTGTAGGACCCACTGTTGATCTGTTATTTCATGACTTTGACTGTTTTCCTGTCAAGTTTTCCATTTCTGTAATTTTATTTAGGTGTAGAATTTAATAAAGAGAAAACATGTTCCAAAATTTGACAACTAAATAAAAGTAGAATAATAAAACTGCATATTACCACTTGTAATTTGTAAATATGCATATCATATTATTTTGATGTGCATTTATTGTTACCTTATATTATTAGCTCAAAATAATTGCATCTTATTTTGATATAGGTTTTAAGTTTTAGTCAGAATCTGTTTTAAAACTTGTTATTATTTATTGTCATTTTATGCATCATTCTGACTTCAGCTATATAAAGAAATTCTTGTCAGGGGTACAGTCAGTTATACAGTGAGAAATACATGTATTTGCAATATGTATGTTTTTTTATTTTCTGTTTACCTTATTCAATATTGTCAGTGTATGTATATTGTAAAGTATATTAATATTATGAATACATATACATGTATTAATGTATGTATGTATGCATGCTTTTTATTTTTCCACCTGTATTTTTTATTACATATTTTGGTACTATTAATGCAAGGTATAAAGCTAGTGTTTGTTTGTGTCATGTAATGGATTTTAAACAAATTCTCATTATTTTCATGTTAGGCAGCCTGATCAACTTAAACATGTGCTCACATTATTAGTTTTCACTGTTCATAAAAAGTTAAGTATGTAATCGATTAAAATAAAATAATTCCATTTCATCAAATATGGCACTAACATAAATTTGAATACTCTATAAGATAAAGACCAAAAATAAATGTTTTTGCAATAAAAGGGTGGTAAAACTAAGTATAAATAAAGCAAAAATACCAGAGAAAATTAAAATAAAATAAATATTAAGTTTATATAAGAATTTGTTTTTATAGTTTGTAACATCTTAGTATTTGGTTATGTATTGGGACTTACAGTCATAACATCACTTCAGTTTAACTACAAAAACAAACACATATTTCCAGGGTGTATATATTGTCACATAGCTTCATTTATTGAAATAATCTTTTTAACTGGTTTGTAACAGTTATCTTTAAAAACATGTATTTTATAATGCATTCATAAAAATGGGCGAAACAAGCCATATTAATTTATACTTGTCAGATGTTAAGACTATATTTGTTCTCAAATTAAAAAACAAAATCAAATGGTTAAAACAAAATTAATTAAAGTCACCCAAAATTAAAACTCAGACATAAGTCTAGATTGTTACTGTTTACTGAATTTATGTAAACTGTATATATGTTTAATAATTTTAAATGTTTCGATTTAAATTGAAATAAGTTTCTGACACCTATATACTGTAAATTTGTAGGGCTAATTTAATTAAGAAAAAAATTAATTTGAAAAAATATGTATCAAAAGTAATTTATAGCTAAATTTGTTTTGGGTTTGAACTCCCCTGAGAAACTTTTTATTACATAATCAAAATGTTCTTTTCAAATACATTTCTCATTCTCTTTTGTGCTGTCTTGGTTGTTATGTCTTAAGTTTAACACATTAAATTTAGGTAGTTAAAGCTTTAACTGTTACATAAAAAACCCTGATTTTTTAAAAAGTGAAGTTGTTGGAATGAAAATAAAAACTGCTTTATTATTCAGCAAAGAAACCGTTTTGTGGCTTTAGTTTGCTTCAACCAAACTGGAGATATTCTATAAGCAAGGTAAATCTGAAAATATTATCTTGTTACGCTCTTCCCTTTGTCATCTTACATGTACCACTTGTGAGTCAATAACTTCCCATATAGCAAAACATCAGTGCTGTTATTTTGGTTATTGCATTTGCCAACCATTTACCTCAGTTATAAACTGCATGAAGGTAACTAGTTTTGATCATTCATTATTTCTTGACTTACTCCATTCTTTAATAATAACGTAACACTTAAGACTCTTTTGTAATACATATTTAGCTCTCTTTTTCGTT
>JAVCKW010136573.1:0-12834 GCA_034780715.1 Peltospira delicata | reverse complement strand
TAAATCAGAATTAGCATCAAGAGATGTTTTGTAGTCCACTTCTACAGATATGATAATATATACAAAACTTTTGTTAACATCAGTTGTTGACCAGTGGTTGGAATGTGTATTTTGAGCGGAATCAGTACTGGGATACTAGCTTGGAGCCTAGAAGCCATACACATCTAATGGTTTTTAATGTGATGCCACTCAGGCTGGCTATCAATATCAATTATCATTCATTTACAACGGACACTTTCACTTCGATCTGAATTGTTTCTGACACTTGTGGCTTAATCTCTTTGTGCTCCATTGTAACCTGATGGTTTTGTTCTTACAGCAGCTGCAGCAGTGAATGGAATAATGTCATTTAAACAACATTTACTATCAAATTGATGATGTAATGGTTAGGCTATCGATCCAATCTATAGGGCAAGTCTAATCAAATTTATCGTGCACATTCAGAACCAATCTGTTATAGCACATGCCTGTCGTGGGCACTAGATCTGACATTGCAGGGCACTATATGAGTTTATTTCCTAATATCCACAAAGGAAAGTAACCACAATTCCCAGTATGCTGTATAGACAAGCCCATAGCCCAAATGTTTGTCTTACCCAGTACACTTGAACTTCATTTGAATGTGGGGAGTGGGATATAGCTCAGAGGTAGAGAGTTCGCTCATAGTGCAGACAGTCGTCAGATCGATCCTGCCTGGTGGACCCTTTGGACTATGTCTTGTTTCAGCCAGTGGTCCATGACTTGTGTACAAAAGCCATGGTGTGTGTTATCATGTCTATGTGATGGTGCATATAAAAGATCCTTTGCTGCTTATCGGAAGGAGTAGCCTATGTGGTGGCATCGGGTTTCCATTCTGACTTTCAATATGGTCCTTAACCATGCATCTGATGTCATATAACAATAAATAAAAAATGTGTTGAGTGTGTTGTTAAATAGTTTTTCCTTCCTGCCTTCTTTGTTTAAATGTTAACACACTGACTGCCAGCTATGTATACATGTAACCTGAGTGCACCAGTTTGCCCACACATTTATAATAAACTCCATCCCAGCTGCATCATGTTATATTAAAGATGCTGGCAATGAATATAGCTGATTTGATACTTGTTTACAAGTAGGAACAAAATGTTTGGTGCATATTTGTATTAAAATTGCCTATTAAGAAATGTTTATATAAACAGGTTCATAAAAACTGCTTATAGTTGTAGTTACTTTTGGCAGTAAATTAAACAATATTTGTTATTTAATGAGATTGTAATATTTATTGAAATATTGTCTTGTTTGAAAACTATAATCAAAACTGAATCATTAATGTTTGTTTTTATTTTGTTTCAGGTAAGTAATCCAGATTTTTCAAGTATTTATTCCAGTAAGATCAAGCATAACACTGAATTTGGGTATGTAACTATAGTTACTCATAGATTTGATATTATATTTCCTTAGTTGCATTTGATATTACTCTGAGCTTCTTTTTTTTCCTCTTTTTTTTTCTTTTCTTTTTCTTTCAAGTCATTTAACATTATTACTGTGCAACTGCTTAAAAAATATATTGAGAGGATCAGCAAAGAAATTATTTCTTGTTCTCTTATTTAATAAAGGAACAAAATATAGCTCAGTGATAAAGCATCACAGTGGACCTATTGACCTATTTTGCTTTCTATTCAGTGCTCTACAACTGGTGTAACCAAGTCTTGTATAATGTACTATTTTGCATATTATGCATATAAAACAGTCCTTTGCTACTAATTAGTAGTGACAGCAGTTTAGCACTTTTCCCCCCTCTATTTATCAGAATAGTGACTTTTTTAACAAAACTAAAAACATTTTATAAATTAGAAAAATCCCTAGTGGGGGAGCAGGACATAGCTCAGAGGTAGAGCATATGCTCATGGTGCGGTGGGTAATCAGATCAATCCTACCTGGTGAACTCTGGCCTATGTCTTGTTCCAGCCAGTTTTCCACGACTGGTGTACCTAAGGCCATTGTTTATGCTATCTTGTCTGTGGAATGGTGCATATAAAAGATTCCTTGATGCTTCTCAGAAGCAATAACCTATTTGGCAGCAGCAGTTTTCCATTGTGACTATCAATATGCTCTTCACCATATGTCTGATCCCATATAACCATAAATAAAATGTGTTGAGTGCTTCGATTAAATAAAATACACCTTTCCATTCCTTAGTGGTTTACTGACATGACAGAATAGTCTTTAACCATAATTGGTCTGATGCTATGAAACCATAAATAAAATGCATTTATTTTTTCCTTCCTTTATTTAATATGCTCTCTTTGAGCTCAGTGTTTATTATGGTCAGTAACCCACCCTGACTTGAGAGGGTGGACACTAGATCTTGTATGTAAAGGTTGTTGGTGTCCTTACCTTGACCGTAGCCAGGTAAACAGAATACAATGAAATCCTGTTCCAAATACCTCGTATGGATTATTCAGAACAAAAGAAATATACATAGAGCAGATAACTAGTATACACAACAAATATTGTCGTTATGTTTATGTCAATAACAGACATGGTGTAAATAGTAGGTTAATTTATTTTGCTGTAGATATTTGCAATTGTTGGACTTTTTATTAGTCTTATTTAACAACAACAAACAATAAAGGTATGTTTGTCAATAACAGTACAGGTGTCTGTAAGTTAATATATTTTCCTATGAAATTGTTGCATAATCACATTAAGAACTATAGAATGGGTATTGGGTAATAAGATAATATTGTAATGCAAATATTTGTGTAAGTGTATGTTAGTGCAAAACATGAAAGTCCATCTGATTTCTGGCAATACCAAAAAACAAAACAAAAAAAGAAGAGAAGAAAATATTGCGCACAGCAAATTACTCTTTATTCTCATTGGTGATATAAAAAGTTATAGTAGGAAACATGTCATGTCATGCTAGTCCAATGATGGAATATTTCCTTTCGTGTTTGGCATCTTTTCCATCAGTGCATGTTTTGGGATGTAATATCATGTTTTAATACTGTTATTTCCACTTTCTTTTATTCAACTACAGTGAAACCCCTCAAAACTGGACCTCAATTAGCCGTAATCTTCTCAAAACCAGACGTTTTATATAATCCCGTGAATTGTTTTAATACTAAAACGGAACCCTCTAAACTAGAATCCCTTCAAAACCAGACATTTTACATAGTCGCATGATTTATTTTAACACTAAAATGGATCCCTCTCAACCAGAAGCATCTCAAAACTGGATTTATTTCTTGGTCCCATGAATGTCTGGTTTTGAAGGGTTTCACTGTATATTGATGACTTCTGATCTTTAATATTTCCAGTTTCATTTTGATTTTAGTTTTCTAAATTGAAGTTTGATATATTGCTTTATTTATTTGAAAGCAATAAAGTATTATTCAAATAAATTTAGTTTTGCATTCTGAAAAATTGTTTACATAAAATATTTGGGTAATGTATAGCTATTTCATTTTATACTTCAGTAAACTAACACAAGGATCACTATTTTTTTCTAATCAAATGATATGTCTGGTAATATTTTGTACAAATGGATTTTCTGTGATATACTGATGGAAAATACTTATAACCATGGATCAATGTTTATGAATGGTATAAACATAGCCTAACTCACTTTATTCTACTAAGTTTGTTATTTATTTATTTATTTATTTATTTATTTATTTTTTATTTGTTTGTTTTGACTGATTTTGTAAGACACACTTGGTATATTTTTGTGAACAGTTGTATTCGCATTATAAATATGTGTCTGACACCCAATAGGTGACCTTTTATTTTGTGCTAGGTATCATTAAACATTCATTAATCACACTGACAATGCTTGAGACAGGTTTCCCATCAACTTGCTGTTCTACAGCTGTATTATTTCAGGTGTCTACCTAGTGCCTTGAAAATGTGGTTAGTCAAACATTCAAAAATGGGAGTCATCACAAATTTATGTATATAAGTGTCTTATTTATATTGCATACACATAGTAACGAAATTGGAAATATTCTGCATCAACTCTGACACACATATTTTATTTAGGAGTGTCTTAGGTAAATATTGCGTAAAATACGCAGGAGTTTTGCGTCATGTACAACCCTGTTATATATGCAATAATGAAGTAGTGTGTTTCTGATATACAGACATGTTCATTATGCAGCTGTAAATGTAGGTTTGATGTATAATGGTCATAAATAACCAATGGAAGCTATATTATTTTATTCTATATGTATGATTGTCATATTTAACCAGTGAAAGTAAAAATATTTTCTATATATTGTGGTCATAGTTAAACATGTTCTCTGCACGATGGTCTTGTTTATCCAGTAGAAGTCATAACTGTGTATATGTATGACGACTGTTTAAACATTTTCTCTGTATGATGGTCATGTTTATCCAATAGAAGTCATATTGTTGTATATGTATGATGGTCATGTTTAAATATTAGAATCATAATATTTTCTACATACTGTACATGGTTTCTATATAACAATATGTGGTTCATTCATGTATTGGCTGGTGTAGTACTGAATTCAAATGTTGATACCAGCATCAACCCAGAGGTTTTCAAAATCTAAACTGGTAATACCACTAAAAACAAACTAATCTAACAGACCTGGACAGGCAGACATATTATCCAAGGACAGTCTTCTTTGACCTTAGGTATAAGTATGAAAGTAATTGCAAACAGCTAATGCACTAATGCATATAGAGGTGGTGAAATGGTCATTACAGTGTAGTTTCCACTCATACTAGTGCTGTGTACTAATGCTCTGTTGTGTAGAATATTTATTATTTTATTGATTCCTGTATAAGCTGAAGTAGCCAGCATGTTTTTGTAAATATTAGACTATTTAGTCAGCTGTTGGACATATGAAGCACATGGCCTGCATTTGGATGCCAGAATAAAAAATGTTTAAATCTGTGGTTAGTGATACAGACCTTTTTATATAGTTTTTAAAGTATTGGTACCATAGTAATGTGGGTTTTTGTATTTCTGTTTATAATTGTTAGAAAAATATAGTAAATATAGAAAATACTTAATATAAAACATGTATTCACTGTCAATAAAAAAAAAATATATATATAATCAACAAATATAGTACATTTTTAATATCATGCATCAAGGACATTTTACAAAATAAATTTTTATCATGCTATAATCTCTAGTAATTAATGTCTGTACATCAAAATTGCACATTAAAATCACACACTGTGTGTTAGTCCAGAAAGGAATGTGATGTAGAGCATTGTTGTTAACATCAATGGAATATTTTGGATGATGGCCCCTCAATTGACCAGTAAGTTCTTTTGACCATTCACTGTTCCACAGTTGGTTTATGAGAGGCAGTCCATGTTAAAGGGCTTGTAAGCAAAGTATTAAAGGAATGCAGCACCAAAGATACTGGTGGGTTGTTGATGGGTTTTTTTTTTTTTTTTTTTTTTATTATTTATTTTTTTTTATTTATTTTTTTAAAATTCTTTACATGTTCTTAATAGCATGTGAAAGAAATTGAAACATTTTCACATTGCTTGTGTATTTATTTCTATGCAGATATCCAATTTTTTATCACATTACCTTCAGTTAGTAGTTGGTTAGTATTCATTTATCAGTGGTTACTAGAAGTTGAGAGCAAGCTGTTGTAGTACATTCAAAATCCTCTGTCCATGACAAAAAATACAGCAGTCTGTATGTCTTCCAGGGATCTGCCTAGCAACTGGAAAATGGGAGTCATCATGACTTACAGGGTTTTATTTGGGAAGTCACACATCTTATTTATACTGCATGCACATAAAAAAGAAATCAAAAATATTTTACGTCAACATTGACACACACAATAATTGTATTTAGGAGTATTTTAGGTAAATATTGTGTCAAATTCGAAAGATTCATGCATCATGTACAACCCTGCCCTTCAAGTCATTAAGGATAAAACAGTGTGGTCACATAAACCATTGGTTATACCAGTGTATCTGATGGCATTGCTACTTTATTGGGAGTGGGATGTAGCTGAGAGGTAGAACGTTTACTTATGGTGTGGTGGGTCATCAGATCAATCCTACTTGGTTGACCCTTTGGGCTATGTCTTGTTCCAGCCAGTGCCCCACAACTTGTGTACCAAAGGCCATGTTATGTGCTATCCTGTATATCAGATGATGCATATAAAAGACCGTGAGCTGCTTATCGGAAGGAGTAGCCTATGTGGCAGCAGCGGGTTTCCATTCAGACTATCAATATGGTCCTTAAACATATGTGTGACGGTATATAACCGTAAATAAAATGTGTTAAGTGTGTTGTTAAATAAAATACTCCTTTTCTTTTCTCCTACTGGTGTGTCTTCACATAGACTACTGGATTGTTGTGCTCAGCAGACACTGTGTTTGTTGTGGTCAGTGGATCAATGGTCCAGTTTGTATCTAATCACACGGCTGGGCTGCTTTGAAACCCACATGCACTCCAGTATTCCACGAATAACCCCCACCGGTACTTAGCGTCCTGGCTTGGCAGTGTAATTGATAAATCAATCTTAAAGTGTGCCCAAGGCCGATGTTGAACAGTGGAGGTGTTGTGATCTGCGGTTAGTGGGAGGAAGGTGGGTGACACCTGTCAGTGTAACAGATTGTGTGAACATGGCACGTACTGTCTGTTTATAGTGATTATTGGTTGTACAAGTGCTAGGAACCACAAGCGATTTGTAGCTGAGATGCACTGAGCTGAGAGGCACTGCACTTGATAGATCATGGAAATAATACCCAAAATCTAGTAAAACGTCTTATCGACTGCTTCATGCAGATATACGATTATTGATTATGATTATGGTTTTGTCATTCAGATTTAATGAAAATATACATGATTATGGCTTTGTCGTTCAGATTTAATGAAAATATACAGTCTAGTTTTAAGCTATTTTATATAAATATGTATGAGATTATTATGCTATATGGGATAAATATCCTTTGTCGTCATAATTCATAAGCATATATCATACATATAAAACAGATGTTTCAGAATTTTAACTTTGTTTCTGTAAGTCATAAAATTAACTTATATTTAAATATACACACAATCAGAGAAACACAGCTTGACAGAAAGAAGGAAACTAGAATACAAAGTCCACACATACATGGGTACCCTGGACCAAAGGAAGATAGGATGCATTTGTAAATATTGGGATGGAGGATATTTTTTATTAATATTTTGTTTACAACACCCTCCCCTCCAAAAACTAATAAAAAACATCAAAAACAAGCAAACAACAACATCATCAACAACAACAACACACACACACAAAAAACACAACAACAACAACAACAACTAAACAACTTCTTGATCAACTGTTTACTAAAATTTGTTCTGTTTTTTTCTACATAATTAACCTGATCAGACGCTAGTTGCAGTCTTAAATGTCACATGTTGGCTTCTGATGGTGTTTAATGGTGTTTATCCTGCCATACGTCTAATACGATTGTGCATATTAATCACATTCTGAGGATACTCTGTTAGTAATGTTATTACTTCCAGTCTTATTGAATTAACAGAGATATTTTATCACAACATCCACTCCAGCAGACAAATTTTAGTATGGTCAACAAAGCCTGTTTAGCTTTTACACCAAGCATGTCTCATGGATTGATGAATGTGATTATGGCCAGCATCTATTCTATAATAATATTATCTCTATTTAACAAAGTACTTAACACAACTTTATTAACTAGTCAGTACATATATATGCATATCCCAGTACCTACTGTACCACTGTAACATTCATTGTGTATCTAAATGCAGACTTCTTTCTTGGTATGACTATGGGATGGTGCATATAAAAGATCCCTTGCTGCTTATCGGAAAGAGTAACCTATGTGGCGGCAGCAGGTTTCCATTCTGACTATCAATATGGTCCTTAACCATATATCTGATGACATATAACCATAAATAAAATATGCTGAGTGCGTCGTTAAATAAAGTACTTCTATTCTATTCTATTCTTTCTTCTTTTTTCAAATATGGAAGTGGGTAATTTAAAGTAAATCAATCACAAATGGATGTCTTACAAAAAATATTACACATCAAAAAGGTGAAAGTTCAGAGTTTGTTTTCTTTTGTGAGGTTGAAAACAGGGTGTGTGCATGTCAAGTGACAATTTCACTTTGGGCACTTGATTCTCTGAGGATGTTTTGTCTTTGTAGATCTGGATACCAAAGGTTGCAGTATTGATCTGATGGTATACAGTGATATTAACTGACTTTGATTACAGTAATGGGAGTTCATATGCATTGCAAATTCACATTATAAATATTCATACTAAAACTACTATGTTGCATTTGCATGCGTGATTACATTAAACATCTAGATGATGTGTGGTTCTGTCTTGAACAAAAGAATAGAGTCATGCTAGAACTTGATGTAGCTTGCCTTGTATTAATTAAATAGTTCTAGGACATAGATTGATGTGCTTCATTATTAACAGCTGTAACTCTGATCACTAGAAATATGTGATATTTAGCCATTGCTGGTCTAGTGGTTATGTTATTCTTCTTCTGCGTTCCCAAGGTCATGCTCAGACTTCCAGTCCAGTTTTTAATAGGAAGTCTGCTGTCCGTTGAAGGGACGTTGCTGGTCCCCAAAGTTTCTCTCTAAGGTCCAATAAATACAGCCAGGTTTCTTGTCTCAAGGTGTTATATGATAGACAGGACTGAAGAATGTGTTTGCGCACCTGGTTATGTTATGAAACATATGGCTGGTAGGTACTGGGTTCATATCATGGTACCAGCTCTAATCCACAGCATGTTTATCCATATGTACCCAGTGAAAGGCCAATATACCCTCTTCTCTTTCATTAACCTCTAAAAGGGTTACTATAAACTGCCAATTGCTTTCTTGCCTTGAGACGAGTGACCAGGTGACCAATTAGCCATATTCTGGTCTCATGGTAGGTATGTCTGAAACCTTTATGGTTTTATTGGTCACAAAAATATGTTTCCTTCCCTCCTGCTAATTGCTTATCCTGAATCAGACAGCTCATATGTATATGAGGTATATGGCCAGCACAGGTAATTGTCATAACAGCTTGTGAATGTGAATATTGTAATCTTTTGCCAATTTATTAAATATTTTGGTGAGCTATGCATCGTGTAGGTGGATACTAGTAGTAGTAGTATTAATAATAGTAGTGATTTTTTTTTCTTGATCATGGACCATTTTGTTGAGCATCTCATCACAATTTGCTAGACAAATTTCTGAAATAGCTTAAAAATATGAATCATTTAATATAACTAATAATTAATAAGTTTTTACCAGCACCATACTTTCAAGAATTGGAATTTTGAAAAACATGCATTTAATGTCATTGGTAGTGTTAGTAGTATCTTAGCTTAATGTGTTATAAAATATTTCTACTTGTTGACAAGTAACTTAACATTGCTGTACATTAATATCTCTAAAACAGTCATGGTCTGAAACCTAAATCAATAACTGTATGAAAGCAGTTTTTTGCCAGGGGCTGTGTTTTAGTGTAAAGTGCAGTCAGATGAAAGAAAGCACTTGCTCAAGTTTTCAAGCCATTTATCTTGGTAGAACAGAACATGGCATAGTTTAATGGTAGAATGTCTGCTTATGGTGTACTTGGTTGTTAGATCAATCCCACTTGGTAGACCTGTGGAGCTATTTTTTGTTCCAGCCAGTACTCCACAACTGGTGTAACAGGATATGGTATATGCTGTTCTGTTTGTGGGATGGTGCATATAAAAGATTCCTTGCTGTTAATCAGGAAGAATAGCCCATGATGCTGCAGAAGTTTCCGATCTCACCTTAATGGTCTTTAGCCATAAGTTTGATGCCATATAACCATAAGTAAAATGTGTGGAATGCATTGTAAACAAACCATTTCCTTCCTTCTTGAAATAATTTTTTGCTTATTTATTACACTAAGTGCATGGCAGCTGATAGTGCATTAGTAGCAGTGGTAGGGGGATGCAAGGTATTGTTAATAATAAATACTTCGGTGAAGTTAAGGTTTCAGCTTAATGTACTGAACATACAACTTAGCTATGAGAACTTTGCTTTTCAGGGACCTTATTCACAAAAGAAGGTATATTTATGCTTGGAACTAATCTTAAATGTACATTAAACCATTGGTCCATGACATCAGAGACGCTACTTTGAGACAATGATCAGATGAAGATTTATGTTATGTATGAAGTGTAACTTTACATTGTTTTGTGAATAAGGCCCCAGAATATCCTTTGTTCTGTAGATTTTTAATTATTTTGCAATCACATTTGAATGTATTTTTAATTTTTAATATATTTTGGAGGTGCTTGTGTAATAATATAAATATTTCCTCAGAATTTTGCCCAGTTGATCTTTTACTTTATATAGACATCTGTTAAACATTTGTTCATTAATTTAAAATGATTTTATTTTATTTTAAAAATTCATTCAGTGTCCTTATATTAATACCTTTATGTCCCTAGTTCATTCTATGGTCTAACGGTATAAGCATATCATTGTTTACTGAAAACATCTCATTCATACTGTTAGAAATGTCTTTCCTTGCTTTTATATGCATATTATTGCTTTCTGAAAATATCTAGTTCATGCCATTGGAAATGTCTTTCCTTGCTTTAACAATTATTGATTTTTCATTTTATAAAGTATAATTCATTGGTTATGAGGCATCAAGTAATAAAATTTCCATTACAAGCCCAGGGGTTTCTGTATAAATGCTATATAAAAGATGTTATAGTAATCATGTGCTTGATCATGTTCATGTGATTGGTTATGCTCGTGAAAAGATGCCCAGTGGTCTTAAAGAATAGCTAGAGCCATTACTAAACAGTTATTGTTTTTCATGCTGTGGAAGGAGAAAATGAATGGTATTTAATATTACTAAATGCATTTTGAACATTGCATGTATAATGCATTGTCTATGGTTAACAATCACAGAGATTTGTATAAAGAAAGAAGGAAAACATGTAGTTGTCACACTGTTCAGAATAGTACACATAATAGTATATATATGGAACACTGGCCTCGATGGCGTAGTGGTCTAAGCTGTCTATCTGAAAAATAAGGCTGGTAGGTACTGGGATCATATCCCAGTAATGGCTCTCACCCAGAGCAAGTTTCTAACCACTACACCCTCTCTTCTTCTCTAACCCTTAACACAGTTACCCTTAACCATTAACCTCCTGTCCTGGCCAGACGGCTCAGGGTCTTGAGGCATGTGGTCAGGATGTGTGTGCTGTTATAGCTTGCTCTGAATGTGCACCTAAAACACGTTTTTAAGTTAAGTTTATGGAACCACTGTCACGGTCTAATTACAACCAGTGTTCCACAACTGGTTTAATAAAGGCTGTTACATGTATTCTTGGACATTCAGTGGTGCATATAAAAGATACCTTGCTGCTAATCAGGATATTGGGTTTATTTTCTTAATGGTCTTTAACAACATAACCATGTTTAAAATGTATTAACTGCATTGAAAAAAAATTCATTTCATTTCAACAAGTAGCTGGTATGAAAAATAACAAGGGGTCAGTTTTTGTACAAATGTTTCTGATCCCAATGAACATAAAAAATCTGAAATCTGATCAAAACACCTTGTAAACAACTATACAGAATGTAATCTTGATATCACAACAACACGTTCCTTGTGATGAGCCTGTACTCCGAAAGCCTCAGGACATACTAATTGTTTTATTACAAATATCTCATCTCCCGTGAATTTTTTTCTTTTTCTCCAAACCGTGTTGAAACCAATAAATGGCATGTTGACCAGTGATAAAGATTTAGCTATACACAGGCCAGTAATGTCAAGGTCGCTGTGTTTATACAGGCTGTGGTGGTTTATACAGACTGGTGGTTTCTGTAGTGGTTTTCTGCGGTAGTGCCACACCGCACAGTGGCTAATCACTTCATTTGAGCATTGGTTATTATACAGCATGGCACAACATGGCTATACGGTGCTTGGGCTTTAAACTCAGTAGCAGGTGAGTACAGTGTATACAGGTAGTCTAGATAAGCAGTGGTGTTAGTAGCAATAGTTATAGGAACAATGTGTTTGTAGTCGTATGAAAAAGAGTCAGTGACAGGAATAATAATAATAATAATAATAATAATAATAATACCTAACAATAATAACAATAACAGTAACAACAACAACATAACAATAACAATGATAATAATAATAATAATAATAATAATAATAATAAGAGAAACCTGTAACCAGATAACAGTAACGCGATACCTAAAATGATAGCAAGAAAATATATATAAAAATTCAGGAATAATAATAACAAGAATAATAATATTTATAACAATAATAAGAACAAATTAATATTTCAGGAATACTACTACTAGGAATACTACTACTACTACTACTACTACTACTACTACTACTATTAATACTACTACTACTATTACTACTACTACTACTACTACTACTACTAATAATAATAATATTGATAATAATAATAATAATATTAATAATAATAATGATAATGATAATACATTATTGGAATACTTTTATTTGACAGTTTTCATTGTTTCTTACTAAGCTGCTAACTTACAGTGCATTGTGCTTCTAACTATACTGGTAATTTTTATTTTTCTACTATATTGCTGCTTTTTATTGTTGTTTCTGATAGCTTGGTATTGCCATGCGACTACTTACGATTGTGTGCAGTTGACAACAATTAGTGATGGGTTGTTTTGCTTGTTTTCCCTGGACCTTAAGTCAGCCATTGGTGAAGCACTGGTGCTGGGTGCCAAGGGTGCTAATTAAGATTGATTCCAATCACTGGAGATGTTTATGTTTACCTTCTTACAACGCCGTCATGACTCAGACAGAT
>JAVCKW010134355.1:0-10248 GCA_034780715.1 Peltospira delicata | reverse complement strand
GCCCGCTCCACCTTCATGGTAATTGCCATCTTCACCTCAATCAATGTTTCCGTAAACTGATAAAAGGTTGGATTGATACCAAAAACCAGCAGAGGCATCTCGTTTTCATTATAGATGATTTCCGTATTGGTGACATTGCCGTCATCATCAACGGTCTCCTTGATTGCCACCACCACCGTTTCTTCAGGAATGGTCGTATTGGCCAGCGCCTGCGCCGTCTTTATGGAATTCAAATCAACCGCCATCTGACCATTAGCGATAGCCAGGGCCATCTTTTCCACCATTTCCGGAAAGGGAACGTCCAGTAATTCGTGTCCTACTCTGATTGGTAAGGCCATAATTTTTCACCTCCTCACATTATTAAACGTCTTTTACCGATGCATAATGCATCGATCATCCCTAAATTCCCGCGCCGCCTACTCGACTTCGGATTGCAGTACCCGAATGCGACGCACTTTTTGGGGTTGTATCTGGATACCGCCGACCAATTCGACCTGCGGTATTGCCTCAATTTTCTCCCGCATCGACGAATCAATCGTCACAATGACTATGGCTCGCTGCGGCAACCGAATTAACACCTCGCCTTGCCATTGTCTGACCCGCTGAGTCAGTAGATCAATGTGCCTCTGTGTACAATTCTCACTCAACTGAACAATAAAATTTTCAAGTGCCATTGGGGATTCTTCTGCTCTTATGCATATTTTTTCACCGGCAAGGAATGAACCCGTCGGATTGAACAATGGCCGGTTGCAACAATTAGTCATTGAATGGAGTCAAATATTTCAAACTTCCCGTCAACGCTGAAATCCGCTACTCCCCCTCACCGATAGGCTCGGAACTGGTTCCCAGAAATCCCCGGCCGGCCGTAAAGTAAAGGTAAACAGGCTTTTCGTTGCGCAATACATCAATTACATTCTCCAGCATCGATGAAGGGAGATGCATTCGTATTATTCCGTTTTTCTCATAGTCATTCTCAAAAAACTGTCCGGGATCATTGAACCTGATCCACGCAACCACCTTGCCTTTCAAATCCTTCAGTTGAATCTGGGCACGATTTGTCTGGTACCCGGAAGGACTACCGTAAAACAGAACACTGTAACCACCTATTGAATGGGCCATATTTATTCTCCCTTGCATTGTTATTCAGGTTGCCGGTTAACCCGCATATTTCACAAAGGTCGTCGCGAAAGGACTGAAAATGCCATGGATGTAAGGAACAGCGAAAAAAGGACCGCAGACATATTGAAATATTTCGAGGAATCCTTTTTGCGCTGTGACACAGCAGGCATGGTGTTTTCAGTCCTTGCAGTAGATCGCTTGTGAAATATGCGGGTTAAGCAAAACGGTTCCTGCATGCACGGCACGTAAGGTTGTGACAACTCTTTTTCCTCCATGCCTTTTTTCTCAACCCACCGGCATATTTCGCACGGTTGCCTCACATTCCAGTTGCGGCACCTGGGTATAGTTGCCTCCCACCAGATCCTGCCGTACCTTTTGCAAAACCTCTTTTCGAGAAAGGGCATTGCTACAGTCCAGCATTTCTTTGCAGAAATAATAGGTAAAGGCCCCATGCCATTCCCCGTCGATCATGGCGTCGGCGCTGGTCTGATCGGACCGGCATCCGGTCCACAGGATATGATGGATCGGTTTCTGCCGGATAAACTTCCTGACCAGGCCTCGTGACTGCTTTCCCTCAATCTGCTTGAAGGCCAACAACGAGGGCGGCGGCATGTAACGCGGCCGGCGGGTCAGAAGCATATCTATGGCCTTGAGGCCGGTGCCGCTATGGCAGGTGTCAAGATAGACCTCAAGCAGCACATTTTCCGGAAGGGTCACAAACAGATCGTGGAGTTCATCATCGGTAATAATGAACTCCGGATCCCAGACATCACCGGCCTGAGCAAGATCGTGGGGACAGAATGCCTCATCGGCGGCGTCTTCCTCATCACCACTTAAATCAGGGACCTGGGTGCCGTGACTGGAGAGGCTGAAAACAAGGTAGTCGGTTTGTCCGGCAATTGCCTCCGCCACCATCTCCTGCAATCGGCCCATGATATTAGCCTTGGTGGCATCCGCATCGGCCAGCAGGCTGACCTCGTCATTGGAAAATCCCAAAAGGCCTGTCAGCAGTGATGACATTGCCTGTGCATCGTTGACACATCCCTGCAGGGTTGCAGACGGATAATTCTTAAAATCGTTTATTCCAACGCAAAGCGCTTTTCTTCCCATGATCAGGTCTCCTTACTATTGCTCCTATGCGGCAAATTCATCTCGCTTCCTTTTTGTCTGATAAAGAGCAAAATCCAAACCATTTTTCCGATACCGCCTTCGTTTACTCTCCGGGAAAGCGCAAATGGCCGGGAGAGCGGAAACTCCTTATCCACATGATCATTAAAATGTTCCTTAATAAAAAATGTAATGCTCAATTACCGGTTACGGATTGCTCAATTTGCACCGAATCTGGTGGTGCAAAACCACCGACCACCATACGGCACGTCATCTTTTTCGCTCATTTTATTGATGAATGAAAATCATCGTCCTGAAATTCGCCAATCGACAACATGGTAGAATATGACCAAAAATTGCCGTTAGGCACGATCTTTATTCATTGTCATCCAGCGTCTCTTTTGAACACATGAGGGCTGGTACGGGTATTGCTCAACTATGAATACAACCGTCACGAATATGACAGGCGGACCAATTATTTATCCCATAGTCTGGAGGGTAGCATGATGCAGGGAACCAAAATTGAAAACCTGTTACTTCTTAAGGTCATTGACGGCGACACCGTCAAAGTGGAGCTTGAGGGAAAAAAGGAATCGTTACGACTGCTCAGTCTTGATACCGAAGAAAGCAGAGGCGGCGGTCATAAACCGGTGACCAATGCCGGTAAACTGGCCTCGGCATGGGCCAAGCAGTGGTTTGGGACGAATGAAGAGGGCATGCCCGAAAGTGACATCAGGGTGAATATAGAATTCGACACCGCTGATCCCGTTGCCACCTGCCTGGAAAAACATCGGGGAAATTATGGTCGATTGCTCTGTTATGTTTATAAGAACGACGAAAACTACAATCTCAAAGCCATAGAAAACGGCTGGAGCCCCTATTTTATCAAATACGGCCGTTCCCGAATCTATGATGATATTTTTCTTGATGCCGAGACCAGGGCCCAGGCGGCAACGCTTGGTATATGGGATGAAACCGTCAACGCCGGTGGAAAGTCACGCGATTATGAACATCTGCAGCCATGGTGGCATATGCGCGGTTCTCTGGTGGAGCGATTTCGAGATCGCGGTATTGCAGCAGGTGTCAAATCAGTCCGGCTGGATTACCAGGAAATAGTCACCGCCGCCCGAACCGGCGAAAAAATAACTGTTTTCTGTGACCTGCAGGGAGGGATCCAGCGTTGGCCGGGGGACGGGGCTGTGATATTTGCCGGTTCGCCTCAACACAAGTTCAACCTCTGGGTACCTGACCGATACATTAAAACAGGCTGTCGCATCCTCCGCTTCATCCATAACCGTTATGCCGGTCATGGACGGGGGTATATCTATGTTTCAGGCACGGTCAGTCTCTATAGGGACAACCCCCAAATGATACTCAACACCACTGGTCAGTTATCCGATCTGCCCTCGCCGCAGGGTTAACTTTATTGGTTCGACAACCAACAGGAGACGATTAGCATGAAACGTTTTTTGCTGAATTATGTAATAATAACACCAAATTCCCTGCCGGTATTCCTGATTGTAGTTTTGTTTGCCGCATCCTCTTTTGGGGCGGTGCTCAATCCCTTTCCATCCCCGGAACGGGTGCCCATCTATCAACAGATAGCGCCCAGGGCCCGGCAGCGACAGCCGGCCACTGAACTTGAACAGTTCAAGCAAGATCTCAAAAATTTTTCATGCGCTGATATTGAGGCATTATCCAAAAAACTGCAACAACAGTTAAACGCCGCCACCACCGTTGCCGACAAAAATTATTTCAATGGATTCCTCAATGCCCTGAGGGCTGAAAAAGGAAGAAAATGCAATAAATAGTTACCCTATTGGAGAATTTACATGCGTAGCATTCCGCCGGTTGTAATACTCATCATCCTGGCTGTTTTCAATTGGAACTCCAATGCCGCAGGCGCATTGCCTAACCTTGTCCAGAAATGGGATGAACGAATAATAAACAATGCCCCGACGGGAGAAGTCATGAACAATCCTCCAGCCCAGACACTATCAGGGAATGACAAGCTCCTGGAGAAAAAAGGGGAACTCATCCTCCTGCAGGAACGACATAGGATGTTCCTGCTCCTGGCTATCGTCGTATCCACTCCTATTATTCTGGCCCTTGTTTTATTCTTTCTCAAAAAGGCTCCCAATTCTTCCGGAGACAGCTTAATCCACGCTATCGGGCTGGTACTCGTCATTGAAGGAACCATGTTTATTGCGGTTTCGGCAATAACAACCGAACAGCTTACCGCGCCGATAGGTATCCTCGGAGCCATTGCCGGCTACCTGTTTGGTTCGGCAAAGCGCAAGGCAACGGAGAAAACCAAGGCATCCTCAACAGCATAAAGAGAGAGGACGCCCCACTGACCTGGAAAAAACATGGAACAGTGATGAGCAGGGTATTTATCGGAATTGTGGAAAGAGGCGTGCTTGAACTCCTTTTTCCGAAATCGGGACCTCCTTCATTTGTCAGACTGACCAGTACCGGCATGCAGGATTCAGTTCCTCCGGAAAACGGGGAGCTTAACCTCGTGGAATACGAACAAACGGCAATTGCCGTTGAAGGGCATGTTGCCGACGGCTGGATCTACTGTGCACATGTTGTTGATACGGGAGAACCAATTGTAACAGCCCTGGTGGAGAGACTATTCAGACAGGAACAATAGGCGAATAAACCCAAGCATCTGAAGAGAGACAGGCAATGGTAAAATGTGCCGATGAAAAAGACAATATATGCACGGATAAGGCAGCAGAGCGGCTGCGCCAGTTTGAGGACGCCCGTGTCCCACAGGAATTATTTAATGATCCTGAAATCAAGGCAAACCAGTCCATCAATGAAGTACCGACCGGGAAAAAGGAGGATACCGACGGGACGGCCGACAGTTTCCGGCAACAGGACAACAGATTGCCCGGGAATAAACAAAAGTAGTTTTGAGGGTTGGGGAGATCGAAAATTTGAAAAGGAGGTAATCGTATGAGACTGCCAAGTACTATCACTGATGAAACAACCCGAGGCAAACCGATCTATAAAGGACCGGGTGGCAAGGTTCTCAAGAGGCTACAGCTCTTTGAAGAACAGCGGGGAATAGAG
This sequence comes from Peltospira delicata, assembly GCA_034780715.1. NCBI lineage: Eukaryota > Metazoa > Mollusca > Gastropoda > Neomphalida > Peltospiridae > Peltospira > Peltospira delicata. Next base: position 4,941 of record JAVCKW010134355.1, on the reverse strand, counting down.
GTCGCCGCCTTTTCCCGGGAAATAGAACCGGTGGAGGAGAAAGGCGGCAAGAAAAGAAAGGAAAAAGAATCTGCATACACCCTCGAAGAAATCGCCAAGCTCTATATCGCCGGCGCAAAGGCCCTTGAAGAAGTCGGATCAGACGCATCCGCCGAAAAAGACCTGGCCGCACCCGCACCATCCGGTTCAAGAGCCGCGCCTCCACGCTGGCGTCCTCTGGGGCCGGTCAGGATTCCCAAGGGCCAGACCTATGGATCAAAACGTATCGATGTTTCCGGCCGCGTTGCCGCCATTGCTATTGATCCGACCAATGCCGCTCATATTCTCTGTGGTTCGGCGGCAGGCGGCGTCTGGGAAACAAAAAACAGCGGCCACAACTGGGCCCCCCGTACCGATCACATGCCGACCCTGACCACCGGTGCCATAGCCTTTGATCCGATCTCACCCAATATTGTCTATACCGGCACCGGAGAGGGAAACTTTTACGCCGGACTCGGGGCCGGACTGCTCCGGTCAACAAATGGCGGCACATCATGGTCGGTCCTCACGGATACACCCTTTATCGGAGTGGGATTCTATGACCTCAGCATTGACGCCGCCGGGACAGACAATATACTTGCCGCCACAACCAACGGCCTCTACAAGACAACCGACGGCGGCCACAATTGGTCACGGCGCCGCTCAACTAAAACATGGAAGATCTCACGGGCCGGTGGTTCTTCCTCCGAAATCCTGGCCGCATGTTCCGACGGAATAAAAACCTCCGGCAACAATGGTCAAACCTGGACCAGCGTCACCCTGCCGGGCGCGCCATCATCCTGGCGCCGGCTTGCGGTCGATCATGTGCACTCCAACCACAACATTGCCTATGCCTTCGGTACTTCCGGTGACACGGCCTATCTCTATCGAAGAAATAACAGTGGAACCTGGCAGCGGATATCAACGCCTTCCGATCTCAGTGTCAAACAGGCATGGTATGACTGGTTCGTTGCCGCCGCACCCGACAGGGTAGACCAGGTATACCTGGGCGCCATCCATGCCCATCGTGGAGACAGGTCCGGCTCAAGCTGGACCTGGACAAACATTTCATCAAAAACCTCCGGCGACAGTATCCATCCGGATCAGCACGTCATCGCCATCCAGTCGACCAATGCCAATATTATTCTCATCGGCAATGATGGTGGGCTGTATCGGTCAAATGACCGGGGAATCAGCTGGAAATCACTCAACACCAACATGGCCATCACGGAAATGGAATACATTGCCCAGGATCCCGGTTCCTATCGATGGCTGATGGGTGGCACCCAGGATAACGGAACAATTCGTTTTCGCGGCAGTTCGATCTGGGATCATATTGCCGATGGCGATGGCGGTGACTGCGCGGTCAACTCAATCAATCCGGACAGTGTTTTTCATTCCTACTTCGGCATGGGCCTGCAACGCTCCGACAACCGGGGCGACACCTGGGGAGCCTTTGTCCAGAATGGCCGCAACCGACAGGGTTACCGGGCCCTGTTTTATCCACCCATGGAGGGTAAAGGGAACACGGTCGCCCAGGCCGGCCAAAGCGTATTTCTCTCCCGCAACAACGGCAACAGCTGGATTGAAGTTGGTTTGAGCGGAAATCCGGTCGCCAGCGCCATGCACATGCCCACCCCGGATATTGTCTATGTCGGTACAAATAACGGCCGTATCTTCAGGATCCGATGGAATGGTTCAAGCTGGGGATCGGCAACGGAGTTGACCAGCCCGAGAAGTGCCTGGATAAGTGATCTGCATGCACACCCGAGAAACACCAACAGACTGTGGGCAACCTACACAAGCCTTGGCAACAGCCGGGTCTTCCGTTCGGATAACGGCGGGGCCTCATGGTCGGACCACACAAGCGGCCTACCCGCTCTTCCGATCAATGCGGTTGAGGTGGATCCGGGCAATGTCAACCGTGTCTGGGTGTCTGCCGATGTTGGGGTCTACCAGTCGTTTAACGGCGGTGCCAACTGGCTTCCCTTTGCCAACGGCCTGCCCAATGTTCTGGTTACCGATCTTGTCTATCAGCCGCAGGCAAGGGTGTTGCGGGCCGGAACTCGAAATCGTGGTGTATGGGAAATTCCGGTAAATGGTGAGTTGCAAAAACCAATCTGCGGACGACAATGGACCGGCAGCCTCGGCCCACATCAATCTCGCCGCTGGTTTACTTTTAACTGGCCGGCAACCTGGAATATGGTCTGGACGGTCATGCCGACCACTGTTAAAAGCGGTGCCCCGCAGGTGAGCTGGGATGTCGCCATTGAACGGGCGGATGCCGAGCATGTGACATACTGGATCACAGTGAAAAATCTGACAAAATCCAATGTGACCTTTGAAGGTCGATACTGCATTCTCAGCTTTCACTGAGAAAAGGAGGAATACAATGAGAACCGGAGTACAGTGGACAGGAACCCTTGGCCCGAAACAAACCAGACGCTGGTTCACCTTTAACTGGTATACCGGCCGGCATGTTACCTGGTGCATGATGCCGACCTCCCCCCGCAGAGGCGCGCCACAACTTGATTGGGATGTTGCGGTGGAACGGGCGGCAAGTAACCGCTGCACCTATTGGATCACCGTAAAAAACCTGACCAATCAACAGGTAACTTTTGAGGGTCGCTATGCGATCATGAATGGATAGGTGACATTATGAGAATTATAATTGAAATTGATGACAAAGAAAAAGGATCCCCCGAAATTGTGTCTGCAGTATCAGCTGAGGGCGGACGACGGAGTGTTGATATTTACACTCCGACTCCGCAACCAACTGAAGAGGAAACCGGAACTATAGAGGCCATAAGCGCCGGACCGGCGGCACCGGTAACGGATTCGGATGAAGAGCCGGCGGTTCCGGCGGAACCATTTCCGCAGGAGGGTGGATCCGCCGGCGCTGCACCGGACCTGGATGTTCCAATGGGAGAAACCTGTTCCGCATCGCCGGAGGCACCGATAGATGCGGAATCAGCAGGTACGGCACCGGAATTTGAAGAGTAGATGAAACGACCGACCATTCCCCGGGAGAAGAGATTGTGATTATTCTGGCCCTTGTTGTTGCAGCCCTGTCTTTCACGCTGTCGGCATCCGCCGGACTTGGTGGATCATTAATTCTCGTACCCGCCATGTCTCTTCTCCTGGGATCCAAAGAAGGAATCGCCGTTGCGGCTCTACTTCTGGGCATAAACAATATTTTCAAGGTATGGGCCTATCGACGAACCATTCCCTTAAAAGCATCCCTGGGAGTGCTGGTCCTGACCATGGCGGGCGCAGCTCTGGGAGCAAGCCTGATGGTTGCCGCTCCCAAACGCTGGGTGGACATTGCCATCATTATCAGTTTCACCCTCAGTTTTCTGGTTGAATCCAGGAAATGGTTTACCTTCAGAAAGGTTTTAGCCCTCTTTTTCGCATTTTTTTCGGGTGCCACGTCCGGATTTTCAGGTACTTCCGGCCCATTGAAGGGTGTAGCCCTGCGAAGCTTAAACCTGGAACGCATGTATTTTGTCGGCGCAGCCTCGATAGTTTCCCTGGCAGGCGACGCAGTCAAAACATCAATATTCCTTCGTTCTTCTCTGGTCAACCACAGCACAACCCTCACCATTCTCCTTTCCGCAATAGTCATCATGCCGTTTGCCGTCTATCTCGGCAGGTTTATCAATGAAGAAATCGGTGAACGATCATATGCCGCCCTGTTCTGGACCGTTATGGCCGGTTACACGGCCAGGCTTATTTTTTAAGACAGGACCAAATCTTGACAAAAGCGTGAGAATACAGTAGCCTCTCCGATCAATACAGAGACTGTAATCACTCTGCATTCCAACTTTCCTTTTCTTTCTTTTCTTGGAAAAGTTCCCGATTTCCCGGGAGTTAACGGAAAAAATAAATCCTTGTGGTGTATGCATGTCTAAAAAAACCATGGACACAAATCCCGGCTTCAGCGCTGAGGTCATGAAGCAGCCGGGCGGGGCCCATTTAAACGCCTGTTTTTCCTGTGGGGCCTGCAGCGGGGCCTGTCCCGTCAGCCAGGCCATTCCCGAATTCGACCCGCGCAAGATCATTCACATGATACGCATGGGGCTGGAGGAGCGTATCCTCGGTTCCGACCTGCTCTGGTACTGTTCCGGATGCAGAAGCTGCGTGCCGGTCTGTCCGCAGGAGGTGAGCTTTGCCGACATCATGGGTGCCCTGGCGAAACTGGCGGTGAAAAAGAACTATGTTACTCCCGAACAACTGGTAGAAAATGGGCAGGCTGCCGAAGTACAGCGCGATCTCTGCGTCTCCTGTCTGACCTGCGTACGGGTCTGCCCCTGGGATATACCAAAAATTGATAGCGGCGGCTTTGCCCATATCGATGTCGAAGCCTGCCGGGCCTGTGGTATCTGTGTGGCCGAGTGTCCCGCCCAGGCAATTGTCCTGTATGAATCAGAGGATGAGCGGTTGCTCTCCACCTGCACCGCCTGAATATCCTCATTTTAGCATGGAGTACGTCCTATGAGTTTTACCCCGGATATCCGATTATTCAGTTGTCATTACACCTCGCAGCAGAGTTGCGCCCATGAGGGAAAAGAGCTGCAGGAGCTGGGTTTTCCCGAAAATATTCAGCTTACCCGTATTCCCTGTACCGGTAAACTTGAGATCTCGACCATGCTCAAGGCCTTTGAAGACGGGGCGGATGCCGTTTATGTGGTTGGATGCCCTGTTGACGGCTGTCATAATGTTCAGGGAAGTCAACGGGCGGCAAAACGAGTGGCTGCTGTTCGCGAAATGCTCCAGGAACTTGAGGTGGAGCCGGAAAGAGTCCGAATGTACCACTTAAACCGTGGCCTGCATCCGGAATTTATCAATGCCGGTATTGAGATGAACCAGCGTATCGAAAAAATCGGGCCCAGTCCCTTTTAACCAGACAGGCCCTCAAGGGCT
>JAVCKW010133245.1:0-12848 GCA_034780715.1 Peltospira delicata | reverse complement strand
CAAAATACACATTAATTCCGATGGCCTAAGAGGCCCGGAAATCGGCCCCAAGGAAGGTTTACGGATCCTGGTGCTGGGCGACTCGGTCACCGCCGGTTTTGAAGTGCCCTATCAATACACCTATAGTGCCCAGTTGCAGTCACTGCTGAATAAACAGCTAAACACCCCGGTACAGGTGATCAATGCCGGTGTCAGGGGTTATGGTACCGATCAGAGTTTTTTATATTATCGTGACAGGGGTAAAGATTTACAGGCCGACCTGGTATTATTCCTTCATGTCAACAACGACCCGTTAAACAATATTACCCTGCACCGGATGCGGCGTCCTTTTGGCAAACCGGCCTTTCAGCTCAACCCCAGGGAATACGGGGCAGCATTGCAACTGACCGCCTATCCAACCCCGGAATATCCCATTTGTTCAGAATTCAGACTGGATCAAAACTTCCAGGTTCAGCGTCTGGACACTTCCCTGAATCGAACCCTGTGTCAGTTGCAGATTAATCTGACCCACTATTCAGCCTTTTTTACCTATATTGCCATGCTGATCAGACAGCATCCGGATATGTTAAAAAAACTGTATTTTGCAGGCAGCCCCAAGGCCGCCCAGGCATCCCCGTTGCCGGTAAAGCAGCAACAGCCAGCCCCGGCTCACAGGAAAGCCACAACGGGAGAGTTACTCACCGCAACCCTGATCGCCAAACTGGCAAAAACGGTTAACCGTAATGGCAGCCGTTTTGCTTTATTATTATCCGATGATTTTCAACCTGAACAGGTTAATAAAAATTGGCTGGAACAACAAAACGTCCGTATTATTGCCAGTACCAGTATTTATCCTGGTGTTATTTATGCACCACCCTACAGCTTTAACAACGATTCACACTGGACCCGCAAGGGTCATCGGGCCTATGCTGAAAAAATTGCCCCTGAAGTTTTAAAACTGCTTAATGCCATGGGATATCATTAGTCTCTGTCAACACGGCTGAGAGCGTATTATCGGATTAAATATAGTGCTCCGATATCCCCTTTTCGATTGCTGAATTTTTTAAGCAGGGTAAACCTTTGCGGATTATTTAGATGCTTCTGCATTTCATCATTATTATGTTTTACCCACAGCAGCAGGTAACGGATACCCTGAGATTTTAAACGTCGTACCTGTTGTTCCGAATAAAAATCCGCAACATTAACAATACTTCTACAGCGGTCATTGGAATAATAAACCAGCCTGGGTTCATTACAGGCCATTTTTTCTTTATGCTTGAGTTCCTGAATACTCCATTGAGCAATTTCTTTTATGGGTGCCTTGGAAGCTCCCGTGCTAATCACGCTGTCCAGAAACTGCACTGTGATATAAATAACCACGGCCACTAATAACCATTTTTTACGCTGCTGAGCTAGCTGCGCCAGCAAGACATCCAGGTACTGGCTTACAATAAGTCCCAGCAGGATCACCAAAAACACAATATAGCGTGAAGACACGTAAAAACGGGACAGGTTAAGTACCATTAAAACCACGAACGCAATTAAGGCAAAATACAGGATAATCCATGAGCCGGTGCTTAACCTTAACCATTTTTTATAAGCCCCCAACCCCCAGATACCGGCATAGACCAGGCCAAGATTAAGCAGGATTTTATACAGCAGCATGGTCAGCAGCCCGCTGGCAAGGATCAGGCCGGCGTACTTGGCCGAATAATCCCAGATAAGAACATACTTGATAAGATTTTCCACGCCCTGATTAAAGCTGTTGAATAAAAATGAGGGTGACAGGTAATCGGCCTGAATCGGCATATGATCCAGCATAAACAGCCTAAAATCAGAGGACACAATAAACAGTAAACCAATCATTGTAACAACTGTCAGCATAAAACTGCTTAAATAGGCAAAATAAAGCAGGCGTTTTTTAAAGGTAATTGCCGGAAACAATAAAAACCACAGGGGGGCGGCAAAGGCAAACACGATGGCTTCCGGCCTGAATAAAGTGGCCACGAATATGGATAACTGCCATTTAACCGCGTCCATCTTGTGTTCTGTCTGGTAAAAGGACAGGTAGTAATTAATAGCCAACAGCGTAAAAGCCCAGAACCCGTAACCACGAATAATATCGCCCCGGTAATCATTAAAACCCACAAAGGTAATAATAAATAAAGCCGCAATCCAGGCTCGATGCCCGTCAAAAGCTATGCGTGAATAGATTTTTACAAAGGTCACACACACAATGGCGTTGAGCAGCGCATTTAAAAGGTAGGCGGAGTATTCCAGGTTTAAGCCGGTAAGCTGATGGATAAGCGCGAAAAACACCGGGTAAAAAGGCCAGCTCCATGTTTTAAATGCTTCTACAAAAACGCCTTGCAGGAAATTCTGGGCAATTTTAATGTACAGGGTGGAATCCCTGGAAATAATGTCATTACTTGCAGACAACCATAGCGATAATAAAATACTGCATAAAGCCGTAATAATAAGTAACTGGTTTTGTGTTAACTGTTTCAAGAGCTGTAGTTTCCTTGAGCCACTTTTATGATAGTATGAGAGCTGTTTGAACCTGAACATTATAATCAAAAACAACACGAATTGATAAAAAAATACTTATTCTGGACGGTATCAGTGGCATATCACTGGGTCGGGAGATTTATACCGCCTTCAAGAAGCTGAACCCTGCCACTGAATACTGCGCCGCGGAACAGCTAAACAGGAGACGTTTTTACAAGCCCGTTGCCGCCCTGAAAAAAGCACTGCACCGGCAAGTTTACAAAAAAGACTTTTATAAACATCCCAAGATAAGCAATACGGCTCTTAAAACTCTGCTCGAGGAACAACAGCCGGATATTATCCTGGTAATTGGCTTTTTATATCGCTTTTTTGATTTACAACTGGTCCAGACGCTCAAGGAACAACAGGGATTCAAATTATATTTATATGATACAGACAGCTGCAACCTGTTTAATAATAAAAGAGAGCTGGTGTATTTTTATACTGAAGAGCTGCCTCTATATGAGCACATCTTCTCCTTCTCTAAAACCACGACCGAGTTTATTAGTAAAGCCGAGCACTTAAACGCCAGTTATTTTCCATTTGGTGCCGATCCCATTTCAGTTCCAAAGACAGTAAAAAAGCAGCACGATATTCTGTTTATCGGCAGTGCCGATATGCGCAGAATTTTCCTGCTCGAACACCTGCTGGAGCATAAACTCAGCGTATACGGCAGTAAGTGGCAACGTAATAATGCCCTGATGTCTGCCCGCCTGAAAGACAGCATAAATTATCAGCCGGTCTGGGGAGACGAGTTACATACCCTGTTACATCAAAGCAGGATCATTCTCAATATTACCCGCGCCACTTTTTACGGTGTAGAAACCGGGGTGAATTTGCGTATTTTTGAAACCCTGGCCGCCCACGGGTTCTTGTTAACCGAGTATTGCAGTGAGCTAAACGAGCTGTTTAAGCCGGGTCAACATATTGAAACCTACCGGAATGCCGAAGAACTCAAAGACAAGGTAGACTATTACCTGAAAAACGAATCACAACGAGAAAAAATCGCCTCGCAGGGTCACCAGTTTTTTATGCAACATTATACCTGGGATCACCGGATTAAAACCTTAAACTCCCATATTTCCTCTTAGACTTAATTGAAAGTATTATGAAAAAAACCATACTCATTAACTTTGTTCTTATCATTGCGGTTATTTCAGGCACCTTCCTGGTGATTGAATCGTTTGTTGAAAATAATTTAATTACCAAAACCCCGGTCAAGTTCCAGTTCGCATTACCGGCGGGGCTGGCAGTACTGGCACAGAGTTCAAAGGAAAACCGTCTGCCAGAAAATTACATTGCCCTGGCAGGTGATTCTTATGCCCAGGGCAAAGGTGACTGGTTATTACAGATCGATCCCGATTCAAACGATGCTTTTCATTCAGCCCATGTCTTGCACAAATTGACACATAGAGATGTTATCAGCTTTGGTAAAAGTGGCGCCAGTAATATCAAGGGCTGGGTACGTGAACCCATTTCCCGTTATCAATTCATAAAAAACAATATTGATGAGCAATTCGAAAGGCCAAAGATTATCATTGCCTATTTTTATGCCGGCAATGACCTGTTGGAAAACATGCTGCAAATTAAGGAAGCATTTATTCCACAATTCGGACAGGACAATTTAAACAATACCCAGGCGTGGAACCGTTTTTTCCTGGAAACCATAAAAAAACGCAAGGTCGGCCCTTTTGCGGGTATCGACAGCAATAGCGGTTGGTTCCCCAGGGCGGTGGTCAAGGTACTTAAAAATGAGTTTAAAACCAGGGACATTCAAAAAAAGCTGGGGGATATAAAAATACAGCCCGTGGGTAATATAAACCGCGTCTGGGTCAATAACCAGGCCGTTAAAATACCCGATGCCCTGCAATCACCCGCCCTGGAACTGACCCCGGAGCAAACACAACTCGGTTTTATGGCCGTCTCCCGCTCACTGGCCTATTTGAAAAACTTTTTTCCCGACAGCAAACTGGTGGTCGTGTACATTCCTTCGGTCATCGAATCCTACGACCAGACATCCGAGCGGATCAGCATATCCAATATCATTGCGCAATCCCCCGCTCAAGGAGCCGAAATACACACCTCAGCCGAACTGAAGCAACGCAGTAACGAAATTGCTGGGCGGGTCAGGGCCATTTCCGAGTCGATGAACATTCCTTTTATAGATACCCGGCCAGACATCAGGGCCGCATCAAGAAAGGATATTATCCACGGACCTATCGACTGGAAACACTTTAATAAAATTGGCTATACCGCCTTGGCCGAGTCTGTTTATGCCGGATTAATACAGCACAAAATACTGTCTGAAACAAGCAAGGCCGCTACTGTAACAGGGCAATAATATCATTGCCCTCGTCAAAAAACTGGTAACCTTGGCGGGCCAGCAAGTCAATACAGGCCTGGTTATCCTGCTTTGAAATCACACTGCATTCATAGCGGATAATCCGCGGCTTGAATTTATTAAAATCAATCATTTTAATAATCTCAAAATCATAGCCTTCGGTATCAATCTGCAAAAAGGAGATCTGTTCAACCCCGGTCTCGGCAAACAGTTCGTCCAGGGAGATACAGGCAACCGCTTCTTCTATAATGTAGTTCTCAATATCGGCCACTTTCCTGGCGCCATCCATAAGATGGCTCTTGTCAAACGAGGCAATACCATGACACCAGTCCGGCACCTTGGCATCATTTTTAATTCGATACAAAGGCATTGTCTGTGCGCTACTATGAATAGCCTTGTTAACTTTAATAATTTGCGGTTCAGAGGCATAGTTTTCTGACAACTGCTCGAACATATCCTTTAAAGGTTCCACCACGATACCCTTTAAATGATGTCTGGTAATAAAATGATAGGAGTCATCGGCACGCTTGCCGTCATTCGCGCCAATCTGAACAAAAAAGAAATCCTTGTTCTCAAGCAGAAGCCTGGCCAGAAAATACTCGATATTTATTTTCACCTGTTTGATCGCAGGATTATTCAATGCCGGGTTTATTTTTTTTATCTGGTATTGTGACCCTTGCAGGAAACGATTAACAATTTTTCTTAAACTCATTATTCACCTGTTTGTTGATGAGCTTTGAACAGCTCATCTAATTGTTGCATGGATACCTGGTAAAACAGTTCATTGCGCATCACCGCTTTTCTGAAATATTCGTCATAGCCCATACTATAAGCATCACGTCCAAGAAACCAGTGCTGCAGTTTTTTTCTTAGTTGTTTTTTAAAAGGCAACGGTGTTTGCAGATCGTGCATCATGGTTAATGACATTAATTTATCGGACCGGGTCTGTTTATCCAGCGAAAAGGAAACCGGCACGGTTGGAACAGGGCTCGATTCAAATTCCGGCGCCAGGGAATGCAGACTGCCAACGCAGCCAAAAGGAAACATATCGGTATGATTGTGGTGGTTGGCATACAACAAAAAATCCGTCTTGTGTTCCAGCTCCCGGCAGGCTTGCAGACAGGCCAGCGTGGCATAATAATGATCCTGGTGCGGATCCATTTGAGGATGAGCCGTAATAATAATATCCGCTTCTGTCAGGCTGATAATCTCCTTCAGATCCGCCACCAGGTTTTTCCAGTTTGCGGAACCAGCGGTATCTGTTTTCAGAGACCGTTGATTATACAGGCGAAAATAAGAAGGCTTGTTCAGATCCGCCGTAATTGAGCGGACATCTTTCTCCGGTTCCTGATGCATGGTTTTCAAGGTCAGGCAAAAATATCCCAGCTGGATCACTTGCTCAGGTTTAAGGCCTGCCCAGAGCGGTATGGCAATACTGTCCCATGCCCTTAAACGACCTTTTAAGCGTGAGGCTTCTGCCTGGGAACCGCTCAGTGGATAAAAATATTCCGCTTCAACTTCACCGGCAGTCAGGGTACTGATAAAACTGTCTGTCCGGGAATAAACACCAAAAGCGGCTATTTCAGCGTCATCGGCATGCGGGGCAATTACCAGGATTTTCTGTTGACTCAGTTGTGGCCGGTCAAAGCAGTACAAAGTTGCCGCGTTGCTGTTTAAGCCGCAGTGCATAAAATTCAGTTTAACCGAGCCTTCCCCGTTAGTCTCCATGATATGGGAAACATTAACAAAACGTCGACCCTTCAGCCCGCGTTCAAAGTACTGTTGCTGTTTTTCTCCAGCGCTATGAATTTCAATACAGGGATCGTAAATATAACCGGACCACCGGCTTTTCAAGTCAATTTCCAGCAATACGGTTTTACCGTGATAGTCCTTGTTCCAGTCAAAACAGCCATCCTTTAAAAGAATGCTCTGGCTATCCGCCGAATCAAGATTATATTGATAATCCTGCTTAACGTTATAAAAAATGTGGTCGGAAAACAGCAACTCGTTAACAATATAACCGAGCAGCACAAGAATAACAGCCGTGCCATAAAAGCCCTTCAGCAGCAGTATAATGATCAGCAGCAAAAACAGCACTATTTTTAACTGATTAAGCCTCCGTGACCTGCGATTTGCCGAGCTGATGGTTTTATGATGAGCCATGTTAGCACCTGAAAACCGGGTGGGGATCACACCAGTTGTTTTTATAGTCCTTGTCCGTAATGCCAAAGGAAAAGCGTAATGGCCGCTGTTGTTCCTGGGCTATGGCTTCAGCCATCTGTATATTTAAAAAGGACAAAATACTGCCTGGACTGTATTGTTTATACGCTGGATCCACTCCACCGTTAATATATTCTGCAGAAACCAGCGAATCACTCTCGGACAGGTAAATCAGCTGAACCGCCACGGGCTGTTCATCCACGGTCAGGTAATGTCCCCTGACCAGTGGACGAATAAGGGACAGGAATTCCGCCAGGCGTTTTTCACCCTTGGGTTTTTTATTCCAGCGTTTTTGAAACAGCTCAATATACATCTTTGCGATACTGTCCTCATCCAATGATTGCAAAGCTTTAATTTCCCCTCCGGCTTCCTGAAACAGTTTGATTTCTCGTCTTCTGTTATAGCGGAATTTCCTGGAAAAACCGCCTGACTGTATTGAACGGGCCAGGCTCAGGGTTTCTTGCTGCGGTTTTAAATTTTGAATACTTCCCTGGTGCAGTTCGGATATAAACTGTCCTTTGACATTAAGCCGGAGCGGAACCTGTATGGAAAGCGGTAAAATCACTTCAGCATTACCTGTATCAAATTCCCGGCGCTGGTTAATTTTTTTTAAGTAACGCTTATCCCCGGCCAGGAAGCCGCCCCAAGTCGCCACGGCACCGGTCAGTTTATCTTCCGTATAACAGGCCGAATAGACTTCTGCAATATTCAGCATGGTACTCATGGCAGAGACAACCTGGGGATGAGTTAAAAAGCTGTTTCCGTATTGTTTACAGGCCTGGATATAGGTTTGCTTGTCTGTTTCCTGCCAGCACCGCTGTTGTGCGCGGAGATTTTTGATAAATTGAAAAACCATGATGTTATTGTTCTTTTTTATTTTCTGGCAACAGGGCTCTCTGCACAAAGGCAAAGGACCAGAAGGTTTTGTTCACCGCCGCATCGGTAAAGGTGAGTGCCATCCGCTTAAAATTCTGTTCCTGTAAATGCTTAACAGAACATGAATCCATTTGATACATCATCAGCATCCGCCTGGACAACTGCCCGGCATCACCCACTTTAAATAAATACTGTTGCTCCCTGATAATTTCAGCAGCCCCACCGGCAGCCGTTGCTAACACGGGCACATAAGCGGCTATGGCTTCGAGCAGAACCATGCCAAAGGGTTCATGGTCTGAACTGAGTACAAAACAGTCAAAAGCCGTGTAATAACGTTTAGCATCCACCACGGCACCGGTAAAAATAATTCGCTCTTCCAGGCCCAGTTGTATAACCTGCTGTTTTAATGCCTGTTCCAGCCGGCCTGTTCCTATAATAAGCAGACAGGAATCCGGCATCTGTTGGGCCACTTTCGCATAGGCGTCGATCAAGGTTTTCTGATCCTTGTCAGGATGTAAACGCCCGACATTGGCAAACACGTATTTATCCTGGGCAATACCCAGTTTTTTTCTGGCCGTGTCTTTATCCAGGTGAGCAGCCTGCAGCTGCTGGATATTAATACGATTGTAAAGTGTCTGGATATTTTGCCTGGGAAAGGACTTCAGTGAATGTCGTATATCATCCCTGATGGCATTGGAAACCCCCAGCAAAGCCAGCCTGTTGCGTTGTCGGTACACAAACCAGCGTCTCATTATTCGTTGATAATCACCATAGGCATGATGAACCCCAATGACCGGGATCCCTTTGAGATGACAGGCAATATAAACCGCTTTGTAGCGATGCGCGATGCTCAGCTTGAACGGATAGCGGGCCTGTAATTGTTTAACTTGCCGGATCTGCCTGAGTTTCAGTCCCCGTAAATCTTTCGAGGTATTTTCAAGGAAAATAACCTCGTCGGAGTCTACCTCCCGTACCACTTGCTGCTTGGCCTGCCCGGTCAGGAAAACAGTAATAACCTTATAGTGGCTGTCTTTAAAAAGACTGGCATACTGTCTTGCAACATCGCCAAAAGGCGCATCATAACCATGACAAAGTTGCAGGACATATTGTGTCATCTACTTGGTTACCAGTATGTCCTGCATGATCATGTATTGCAGATCCGAACCGTAAAACATGTTCAGAGCATCCTCCGGGGTACACACTACCGGCTCCCCCCGACGATTCAATGACGTGTTTAACACCACGCCGTTACCGGTTAAGACTTCAATTTCCTTGAGCAGGGCATAATACCTGGGATTGACCGATTCCTTAACCGCGTGGGCCCGGGCCGTACCATCCTCATGCACCACTTCCGGCACCCGCTCCGCCCAGCCTTCGTTTACTTCAAAAGTAAAGGTCATAAACGGTGCCGGGTGATCGGTTTTAAGCATTTTGGGTGCTACCGTATCCAGCATACTGGGACAAAACGGACGCCAGCGTTCACGGAATTTAATCTGTTCATTAATTCTGTCGGCAACCCCGGGAATACTGGGACAACCCAGGATACTGCGCCCGCCGAGTGCCCTGGGGCCAAATTCCATGCGTCCCTGGAACCAGGATACCGGGTTGCCATCGGCCAGTATTTTGGCAATATACTTAGGTACTTCGTCCAGCTGCTGATAATTTACAGCCTGTTTATAGTCGGCTTTATATTGCTCACAGGCGGCAATACATTGCTCGTTGGTAAATTCCGGCCCCAGGTAAACATGCTCCATTTTTTCCAGCTCAATACCCCTGGAGGCAATCACGTAGGACGCGGCACCGATTGCGGTACCGGCATCGGACGCCGCCGGCTGCACAAACAGTTCTTTAACTTCATCCCGGGCAATAATTTTCTGGTTCAGCTTTACGTTCAGTGCCGCTCCCCCGGCAAAAGCGATTTTACCGGTCTCCTTGATGATATCACCCAGGTAATAATCCATGAGCTTAAGGGATATGTCTTCAAACAGTTTTTGCATGGCAGCGGCATAATCCACGTAGGGATCGTCGATTTCATCCCCTTCACGTTTCGGTCCAAGCCAGTCGATTAAAGCCGGCGAGAAATAAAAGCCCTTGCCGTTTTCCTTGTAGCGGCGGGTACCAATCACATTAACCAGCCTGGTATTGACCTTAAAATCCTTACCGTCAAAATCAATCAGGCGGGAAAAATCATATTTATCCGGATCCCCGTAAGGAGCCATGCCCATTACCTTAAACTCGCCATCGAGCATTTCAAACCCCAGGTACTCGGTAATGGCACCATACACACCGCCTAATGAATCGGGATCGTAAAACTCCTTGATTTTATGAATTTTGCCGTTTTCTCCATACCCAAAGAAAGTAGTGGCATATTCGCCTTTACCATCAATACCCATAATGGCGGTTTTTTCTTTGAAACCACTTAAATGATAACAGCTGCTGGCATGGGACAGGTGATGCTCTACTGATTCAAACTGTATTTTAGACCAGTCGATGCCTACTTCTTCACACATGGCTTTAATATAACCAACGTAGCGGCGATAGCGGCGGTTACCATTAAACAGGGCATCTAAAGCCCGGTCCGGTGCGTACCAGTAGCGTTTCGCGTAGTGCCATCGGGCCGGGGAAGACAAGTCTATTTCAGCATAAGGAACCGCAACAATATCAATTTGATCCGCCGTGATACCGGCATACTGCAGACAAAAACGTGTCGCGTGAAGAGGCATTTTGCCTTTAGCATGTTTGTCCCTGATAAAACGCTCTTCTTCTGCCGCCGCAACCAGTTTGCCGTCCACAAACAAGGCGGCAGAAGGATCATGGTTCAGAGAGCCGGACAGCCCGAGAGTGATTAGCGGCACTTATAATTCCTTACAATAGAATGATTATTCAGGTTCAAGTGCGCTATTTTAGCAATTATTTGATCAGGAAGTAATAGCAGAAATATTTTTTAGCATCCGTTGCAAATCCGGCTGCCATTGAACCGGCGCAATAGCAAAATGATTCTGAAGTTTAGTGCCATCCAGCTTGGAATTGGCAGGCCGTTTAACCGGTGTCGGGAATTCAGAAGACGGAATTGGCTTTAGGAGCATTTTTTTATTAATCAGTCCAAGCGCGTATGCCTGCTCAAAAATTTCCCTGGCAAAGTTATACCAGCTCACTCCGGGATCACTTTGCAGATGGTAGGTTCCCCAGGGGCAATCAGGCTGATTAAACTGTTTGGAACCGACAATATCCAGAAGACATTGACTGATGGCTCTTGCAGAGGTCGGCGCACCGTTTTGATCATTGACAATACTCAGCTCGTCTCGCTGTTGGGCCAGGCGCAGCATGGTTTTTACAAAATTATTACCCTGCTCTCCGAAAACCCAGCTGACCCGCACAATAACATGTTTAGGCCAGATGCTCTGGATTTTCTGATCCCCGTTCAGCTTGGACGCTCCATAAACCCCGGTAGGATTAGGTGTATCCTGTTCGGTATAAGGCCGGTCTTGTTCGCCATCAAACACGTAATCGGTAGAAATATGTATCAAGGGAATATCATATTGTTTGCAGATTTTAGCCAGGTTTTCACTGCCCTGTGTATTAATGGCAAAGGCCCGTTGTTGTTCCTGTTCTGCTTTATCCACGGCCGTATAAGCCGCAGCATTTATAATGACATCCGGCTGAATTTGTTGTACGCGGGATTTTAGCTGCTCGGGATCAGTTATATCCAGTTCTGAGGAGCTAAAACCATGCACCTGGTAATTTCTGGCCACGGCTTCTTTAACAAGTTCACTGCCAACCTGGCCCTTGGCGCCGGTAATGAGTAGTTTCATGGTTATAATCAATATAAATTCTGTTGATAATCAAACAGATCCACTGCATCCCTTAGTAAAGGCTGATGCTGGTCTTTTTCTGAAAGAATAAAGGCGGATTTATCCAGTTGCCAGTCAATATTCAGTTGTGGATCATCAAACTGTATACCCCGGTCACATTCCGGTGAGTAATAATTATCCACTTTGTAGGAAAAAACAGCGGTGTCCGAGAGAACCACGAAGCCATGGGCAAACCCCCTGGGAATAAAAAGCTGGTGTTTATTATCCGCAGAAAGTTCTGCGGTGACATGCTGTCCAAAGGTAGGGGAAGCTTTTCTAATATCAACGGCAACATCCAGTACTTTACCTTCGATCACCCTCACCAGTTTGCTTTGCGCAAAGGGCGGTAACTGGTAATGCAAACCTCGTAACACTCCAAAACTGGATCGGGACTCATTATCCTGTACAAAGGCAGTTTTTATACCCGTTTGCTGCTCAAAGGAATCGGCACGAAAAGTTTCCAGAAAATAGCCTCGCTGGTCGCCAAACACCCTGGGTTCAATAAGAATGACATCGGGAATTGCGGTTTTTGTAAATTGCATATAAGCTTTACCATAGGGGTTAATAATATACACACATTCGAACCGACATAAAAAAAGCAGAGGCCGTTAAGTCTCTGCTTGTTTTATAAATTTGGTAGCGGGGGCAAGATTTGAACTTACGACCTTCGGGTTATGAGCCCGACGAGCTACCAGGCTGCTCCACCCCGCAACTGATGGAGGGTATTATACGGTCTTTTTGATCAGATGCAAGAGCTATTTAATAAAAAGGTAATATTTATTTAAGATATTTTTTCAGGTCATAATGGTATAAAAAACCCGGCAAGGCAAACACCATAAACAGACAGAAAGTAATAAAGTAAAACTCCCAGTGCTGTGAGAAATTCCAGAATTCCCAGACCGGCTTGTAGGCCTCGCCGTATAATTTTGTTTCCAGGCCAATCGCAATAGCCATAACAACCAGGTACATTAAAAACCATTCGGCAAAACGCAGCCAGAAGCTTTTTTCATTTCTGGAGCCAAAAACCAGGAAAA
>JAVCKW010133244.1:0-34903 GCA_034780715.1 Peltospira delicata | reverse complement strand
CTGGGCAAAAGAAGTTCAAACCTTGCTATAAGAGGGCTATGTAATTCAATCGTTTATGGCCTAACTTAATGGCATTGGCCCATGGGGGTCGAGTACCTGAATGTTGGATATCCAAGTGTGTTATCGACGCCTGAGGCTGAGGGTTTAGTCGGGTTGAGTCAGGGAGTGGATATTCCCGATAAAAGGGAGGTCGTGATTTGATGGATAGAGGAAAACGCGCCACGACGTCATAGTCGGGCGCGGCAGTATCATTTTGTCGGGAATTTATAGTAGGTTTCGTTGAGATATTTCACTACTTCCTTTTCATCCTCAGGAAACCAGTCCACATTCAGATTCTGTGCACAGGTGCTGACCATGCCACCCAGACTTTTGATGGAGTTGACCTTGTGATCCTTGCGTGTGTACATGGCAGTATGATCTTTCATCATGTGGCAGTTGGTACATTTTTCTTGATGCAATTTCTTGCCAGTGCTGGTGTCGGCGAGGAGGGGCTGAATTCCGGTTACGAGTAATACCGAGACTAAAATAGCAGGTTTAAACATGGTGTGAAGCTCCTTGGGGTGGATAGGACAATACTAGACCAATGTCTATAGATGGACAAGAAGCCTCTGAATATACGGGAATTTTCCTGCTGTGGGCATAGCGTTACCGGTTCCCGAATTGGTTTCCTGGAATTGGCAACATCCTGAATGTTAAGCCGTTACTTCTATTGGGGGTGTGCCACGGGCAATACTGTCGGTTGTTTTATAGGAGACAACTCTAAGGAATAAACCAGGATGTTATACCACGAAGATAATCCCGCGCAGGCTGCGGAAATAATAAGACTGTTAATTCCTGTACTGTCACGACTCAATATTCCAATTATTCCACTCAACTATGCGATCTGGTATGAATATTTTCTCGACTCGATTCCGGAACTGAATGAGATTCTGGATCAGGTCAAGGGCGGGGAACTGGAGTATACGGAGGAGCTGGCGACCTCTCTTTACAATAACTACTTTGTAACGGCCAATGAACAGCAGCTGGAGCGCATGGGGAGCGAGGCCAAGGAGCTGTTTTCCAATATGGCGGGGCGTTTTGACGCCGCGGGCGATGAACTGGCGGTCTTTCAGTCGCAATTGGAAAGCGTCGAGGCGGCGTTGCAGGAGCCGGATCGAAAGACACCGACGCTGGGTGACAAGATAAAGGCGATCATGGCAACCAATGATGAGATGAGCTCCGAGTTGCTGAAGAGTGTTGAAGAGATGAATCGTCTCAAGGCTGAGCTGGAAGATACACGTCGTCGTGCTGCCAGTGATCCGCTGACAGGTATTGCGAATCGAAAGGCATTCTGTGAGCGTCTTGCTGTAGCACTCGACAAGCATGTTAAGGCCGAAGACCAGAATGCGCTGTTGATGCTCGATATCGACCACTTCAAGGCCGTGAATGATGACTACGGGCATCTCGTCGGCGACAAAGTCATCAAGTTCGTCGCTTCGACACTGGTGGAATGTGTCAAGGGGCGCGATGTCGTCGGACGCTATGGGGGTGAGGAATTCTGTGTTTTGCTGGAGGATACCAGCGTAGAGGATGCGGCCATCGTTGCCGAGCAAATTAGAAAGAAAATTGAGATTTCCAAGATGTCGCGCAGTGACAACGGAGAGGAGCTGCGTCCGGTGACAATTTCGATTGGTGTTGCCGGAGCGGTGAGGTGGGATACGGTGGAATCACTGTTCGAAAAAGCCGACAAGGCGCTGTATGCCGCCAAGGGTGAAGGCAGGAACCGCGTCACTGTCAGCAACGGGCGATAGTTCTCCATCAAGTCAGGTTTGGCGGTTATGTGACGGCCGGAATCAATCAAGAACCGCGTCGGCGGCTGTATAGTCCAGTCCCAGACTCTCGGCGACTTGCTGGTTGGTGACCTGACCGGCAATAATATTGAGGCCGTTGCGCAGATGGGGATCATCTTTAAGCGCTCGTACATAACCTTTGTTGGCGAGCGCCAGCACGAAAGGAAGCGTGGCATTGTTCAATGCCTGGGTGGCGGTTCGCGGTACGGCTCCAGGCATATTTGCAACGCAATAGTGCACCACGCCGTCGATGATGAAGGTGGGGTTGCTGTGGGTGGTCGGGTGAGAGGTTGCAAAACAGCCGCCCTGGTCGATCGCGACATCGACGACAACCGAGCCGGGATTCATCTGCCGGATCATCTGAGCAGTGACCAACTTTGGCGCTTTTGCACCTGGAATCAATACGCTGCCGATCAGCAGATCCGCCTTGCTTACCCATGTTTCAATGGTTCCCCGCGTCGAGAATTCCGTATTGATTTGTCCGCTGAACTGGTTATCCAACCGCATCAACGCTGCGCTGGAGCGGTCGATGACGGTAACATTGGCGCGCATGCCCATGGCGATCATTGCCGCGTTCGAGCCCACAATGCCGCCACCGATAATGACGACATGGGCCGCCGCTACGCCGGGCACGCCGCCCAGTAATTTCCCGCTGCCGCCGTTGATGCGCTCCAAACAGGCTGCGCCCGCCTGAATCGACAGCCGCCCGGCTACCTCGGACATCGGTGTCAGCAAGGGTAGATGACCCGCAGGTGAGGTCACGGTTTCATAGGCGATGCAAACTGCACCGGACTCGATCAGGTCGTGCGCTTGTTCCGGATCAGGCGCGAGATGCAGGTAGGCAAAGAGAATCTGCCCCGGCCTCAACATGGCGCGTTCAGCGGGTTGCGGTTCCTTGACCTTGACGATCAACTCGGCCCGTGAATAAACCTCTGCGGCCGTTGCAGCAATCATAGCGCCGGAGTGTTTATAAGCGGCATCATCAGCGCCTGTTCCCGCACCGGCATTGCTCTGGACCAGCACTTCATGGCCATGATGGACGAGCTCGGCCACACTCCCGGGTGTCAGTCCTGTGCGATATTCATTGTCCTTGATTTCCGTGGGTACGCCGATCAGCATGGTGGTGGCCTTTTGGGTAATTGGTTTCTGGTGGGCTCTGTCGGTTGACTGTTGCCTGAATACGGGGTTTTAAGCGGATACAGGATCAATATAGGCGTGTCTCCCATAGTGCGCAATGATAGGTACGCATGAGGGGTGGGACAGATGTACTGACTTTTGGAAACCACATCAGAACCTCTGCTATTCCTGCCGGTATGACGGGAGTTGGGGATTTGCCGGCTTCACTTCGTTGGCTGGGTATTCGTATCACACCCAAGCTGTCATGATCACGGTAGTGTGGTTGATGTACTCATGTAGTGTCCTGAACTAATCCGCTGCTTCGAATTCATCACCGTAGTCGATGGTGACTTCCTCATCCGGTTGGATAGTCGTGATGGCATACAGGTCAAAGCCATCGAATTCGGCATTGGGTTGGCGGCTGTGATTGAGGTAGCGGAGCAGGTTCTTGCCGTCCCGTCCCACCCATGTTTGTTCATCATTCTGCACCCAAAGTACGTGCATGCCGTTGTCGAGGGTCTCCGGGCCGTGATAGGTGCCGAGGTAGCAATCCTTTTCGAGCATCACTCTGGCGAAGAGACCCTGACCGTGGATGGGTGACGCCTGGATATAGAAATAACCCTCAAGCGTTTTATTGTCGGTGATTGTTGTCATTGCGATTTATTCATGAGGCCTTGTTCAATCGCGGAGCCGGTCAGGGCTGATAGAATTCGCAGCGGATTGTAGTACGGAGTGACTGGAATGTTAATCGATGGGAAGTATCCGACTGGTTGGATGAGAGTGCGCGCCATCCTGCGTAATCTGTCGATACCGTGTTTGGCTCTGATCCTGTTTCTTCCTTCAACCCGTCTGCAGGCGCACATCAGTGGGTTTACTGACACCTCGATCCAGATCGCCCAACCCGGTATTCGTTTGGTCTTTACGACTCCGATCGACAACTTGCTGCAGCTGCCCTATGACATCAGGGCGACAGATAACGGCGCAACGCCGGCCCGTTATCTGCCCGCCGTGATATCAGGTTTCGATCTTGAAGTAGGGGGTCTGCCTTGTACTGTGATCCACCGTGAGGCCCACTACCTTGAGACGCTCAAGAGCGCCCAGTTTCGATTGGAATACCACTGCCCGCAACCAATGAATGCGCTGCTGGTGCGCTATCATCTATTTTTTGATGCCAATGGGTCCCACCGCAATATCGTCAGGCTGTTGATGGCGGGCAAACGTCTGACATTTACCCTCGATAATGCCAACAGGGAAATGAAGATAGCGGTCGGTGAGCTGCTCAAACAGTGGGGAAGATCACTGTCGCCCCGATTTTGGGGGGATGATCCGAACAGGAAGTTGAAGACAAAGGAATCTGCACAGGGAAGCATCCCGGCGGCGCCAGCGCAGCGGTATAGCGTAGTAGCGCAAAAGTCGGCCGACTCGTCCGCCACAGCCGGACAATCACTTTTCCCAGCGCTGAATCCGGCTTTTTTTCGGCTTGGCGTCGAGCATATTCTGACAGGGTACGACCATATCCTGTTTGTTGTTGCCTTGCTGCTGATTCCAGCATCCCTGTCGCGCCTGGCCGGGTTGATTACCGCGTTCACCGTAGCGCATTCGCTCACGCTGGGGTTATCGGTATTCGATATTGTTACCCTGCCGCCCGCGGTGACGGAACCCTTGATTGCACTCTCTATAGTCTATGTCGCACTGGGTGACTGGCGGCTTCTTTCAGCCGTGAGGGCGGGGGATCGCTGGGTGGAGAATCTACGTGCACGCAAGAGCCGCCGCTGGCTGGTCACCTTTGGATTTGGTCTGATCCACGGCTTCGGCTTCTCCTACATCCTCCGGGAAATGGGGCTTGGTCAGGACCGCGCCAGTGCCTTGCTGCTGTTCAATTTAGGTGTTGAAGCCGGTCAGATGGCGATTGTGCTGGCGTTGTACCCGCTGCTTCACTTGCTGATTTTCCGGCAGCCCTGGGGAAGGCGTGCTGTTCGCGGGGCGGCATGGGGGATTTCCCTTTTGGCGGGTTTCTGGTTGCTTGAGCGGGTGGGGTTGGTCTCGCTCTGAAAACGAGTCCACTGGTGAGTCGATCGCCTACTCAACAACCAACCTATTTCCCACCCACCATGCTGATCATAACGCCGGCGGCCACTGCCGAGCCGATGACCCCGGCGACGTTGGGTCCCATGGCGTGCATGAGCAGGTGATTGTGTGGATTGGCCTCCAGACCTATCTTGTTGGAAACGCGGGCGGCCATCGGCACAGCGGAAACCCCGGCTGAGCCAATCAAAGGATTGATGGGTTCTGATGACCAGCGATTCATCAGCTTGGCCAGCAGCACTCCGGCGGCGGTGCCAATGCAGAAGGCGATTGCGCCGAGCAGCAGGATGCCGAGCGTTTCCCAATTGAGAAATTTTTCGGCGCTCATTTTGGAGCCGACCCCAAGGCCGAGGAAGATGGTGACGATATTGATCAGCGCATTTTGTGTGGTGTCACTGAGACGTCCGACGACGCCGCTTTCGCGCATCAGATTGCCAAAGCAGAACATGCCCAACAGGGGAGCGGCGGTGGGCAGAAACAGTGCGACGAGTAGCAAGAGGGTGAGTGGGAAGATGATTTTTTCGGTGGTTGAAACCGGGCGCAATTGCTCCATCTTGATGGCGCGTTCTTTTTCGGTAGTGAGCAGGCGCATGATGGGGGGCTGGATTATGGGTACCAGCGCCATATAGGAGTAGGCCGCCACGGCCACGGCTCCGAGAATATCCGGAGACAGCCGGCTGGTGACAAAGATGGCGGTGGGACCGTCCGCGCCGCCAATAATTCCGATCGAGGCGGCGTCCTGCAAGGTGAAGTCGAACAGCCCGGCAGCGCTCAGGGCAACGGCGCCCAGAACGGTGGCGAAAATACCAAACTGGGCCGCGGCACCGAGCAACAGCGTCTTCGGGTTAGCCAGTAACGGCCCAAAGTCCGTCATGGCGCCGACGCCCATAAAGATGATCAGCGGAAACATTCCGGTGGCGATGCCGATCTCGTAGATGTAGTGCATCATGCCGCCGGGAATCTCCACGTGTCCCATTGCATCGAGCACCGGAGCAGCCTCCATTCCGGCGCCGGGAATATTGACCAGCAGGGTGCCGAAGCCGATCGGCACCAGCAGCAATGGCTCAAACTTCTTTTTAATGGCCAGATACAGCAACAGCGTTCCGACCAACATCATGATCAGTTGGCCGGATGTCATCTGGGAAATGCCCGTGTCCCGCCACAAGCCGATGATTTGATCCATTGTTCTACACCGTCCGTAAAGTGATCAGCGGATCGCCAACGGCCACTGTCGCGCCTTCGTCCACCAGAATCTTTTCCACTGTGCCGGTGAAGGGGGCGCTGATGGCGGTTTCCATCTTCATCGCTTCGAGAATGATGATGTTCTCGCCTTCCTCGACAGGCTGGCCGGGATCGACCAGCACCTTGGAGATGGTGCCGGCCAGGGGCGCCGGGACGGGTTCACCCTTGCCGGTGGCGGCTGGTGTGTCCTGATTGCTGATCACGCCCGCGCCCTGTAACGGGACGATGCCGGTAATGTCCCCGCCGTTGCTGACGGTTACCGTGTAGGTCTCGCCATCGAGCTGCACGGTGTAGATCTCTTCGCCGTTGTCACTGAGTACCACGGCGTTTTCCCTGCCGGTGGGAACCGGCTCAAAGGCCTCCGGATTATGCCGGTTTTCCAGGAATTTGAGTCCGACCTGGGGGAACAGGGCATAGGTGAGCACATCATCGTTCCTGCGCTCTCCCACGGCCAGACTGATATGGTGTTCTGCGGCCAATTGATCGAGTTCCGTTTCCAGCTTGTCCAGCTCATTGTCCAGCAGATCGGCGGGGCGGCAGGTGATGGGTTTGTCGCCACCCAGGGCGCGAGCCTGAAGATCGGCATTCACCGCTGCAGGCGTCGCGCCGTATTCACCCCGCAGGACAGCGGCGGTCTCGCGGGTCATACGTTGGTAGCGCTTACCCGCCATCACGTTGAGCACGGCCTGGGTGCCGATAATCTGGGAAGTGGGTGTAACCAGCGGGATATACCCCAAGTCCTTGCGCACACGCGGGATTTCCTCCAGCACGTCATCCAGCCGGTCTTCAGCGCCCTGTTCACGCAACTGATTTTCCATATTGGTGAGCATGCCGCCCGGCACCTGTGCCACCAGAATGCGGGAGTCGATCCCTTTGAGTGAGCCTTCGAAGCGAGCATATTTCATGCGCACTTCACGGAAATAGGCGGCAATGTCTTCCAGCAGCTCCAGGTCCAGTCCCGTGTCATGCCCGGTGTTCTGCAGCATGGCGACCAGTGACTCGGTGGCGGGGTGACTATAGGTCATCGACATCGATGAAATGGCGGTATCGATGTTATCGATACCCGCTTCAATACACTTTAACGCCGTGGCGGTCGCCATGCCGGTGGTGGCGTGAGAGTGCATGTGGATGGGGATGTCGATGGTCCCTTTCAATGCCTTGACCAACTCATAGGCAGTGCAGGGTTTGAGCAGGCCGGCCATATCCTTGATGCAGAGAGAGTCGGCACCCATGTCCTGAATGGTTTTGGCCAGGCTCAGCCAGAATTCGAGGTTGTGCACCGGGCTGATGGTATAGGAGAGCGTACCCTGGACATGTTTGCCGACTTCCCTGACAGACTTGAATGCGACCTCCAGATTGCGCGGGTCGTTCATTGCGTCAAAGACGCGGAAAACGTCCACGCCGTTCTCTGCGGCGCGCTCGACGAATCGCCTCACCACATCATCGGCATAGTGGCGATAACCGAGGATATTCTGTCCCCGCAGCAGCATCTGCTGCGGAGTGTTTGGCATGACCTCTTTCAGCAGCCGGATTCTCTCCCAGGGATCTTCCCCCAGAAAGCGGATACAAGCGTCGAAGGTGGCTCCGCCCCAGCTTTCGATGGACCAGTAGCCGACCTGATCCAGCTGTTCGGCCATGGGCAGCATGTCGTCGGTGCGCATACGGGTGGCAAACAGGGACTGGTGGGCATCGCGTAACACCACGTCAGTGATGCCGATGGGTTTGCGTGCGCCCGTGTTTTTGTCAGATTTCAATGCGTTCATGGTGGTGGTTAATTGCTGTGAGGGCGCGTTAGCGCAGCTGTTTGCGGTGCTGATCGATAGCGGCCTGAATGATACGAATGGTCTTTTGCGGTACCACCGTGGTATTGGCCGGAGTACGCAGCGGCCCGGACTTGGGCGCCGCCGCTGCAGGCAACCAGCGCTGAATGATCCAGGACATCAACTGCATGGAAACAATGAGTAACGAGAGAAAGACTATGACTGAGCCCATGCCGAAGAGCATCAGTATGAATCCCTGTGAGATCAAGGAGGCTTGCATCGTGGGTACGGCTCCGGAATTTGAACAGGGACGCCTTTGACCACAGGCGATCGGGTGGTTTTGGGATTCTTGTTTGGCCCGGAATCTAGCGGTATGGCGGTGCAGTGTCAACCGGCGGTGATCGAACTACGGCGACCGCATTTACGGTGTGTCGGTTGACGGGTGTTCTGCAAGGCATATCACAACCGAACCGATATCGTCTCTGATGACGGAACCTCAACTGTTATGGGTGATCCAAGCAGGCATCTCCCCGACAAGTACAACCGTAAATCAGAAGATAAGGCGGAGCGATTGTCGGGAAATTAAACCTGAATCCGAGGCTTAATCAATAGCTTGTGCCTGGCGCCCTGGTTAAGCCTCGGATTCAGGTTAAAAATTGTTCATGCGGCAGGGATGGCCTGTATGTTCAGACTGCAGGTACTATGGCGCTATGAGAATATTGGTTTCATCTTGTCGAATCAGCGCGTTGCTGCGCTCGCTCAGGGTCTTGCTTGTGAGTGTGCTGGTGATTGGCTCCGGCCAGGCGGCGCAGGCGGACAATCGGATCTTATTGCCGGATATCGCAGTCATCGATGCCGACAGTCCCTCTATCGAGGCGGAAACCGGGAAGACGATCTATCGGCAGCTTCGCAAAGCGCTGCCGGTAATTGATGATCCTGAGCTGATGCTCTGGATCAGGGCGCTGGGCAATCGTATTGTGCAGTTTGTCCCCGGCGACCACTATCCCTACTATTTCTCAATCATCAACGATCCCGGGATCAACGCCTTTGCGACCGAGGGGGGGGTGGTCGCCGTTAACGCCGGTCTGATTCTGGCGGTCGATTCCGAAGATGAGCTGGCCGCTGTTATTTCGCACGAAATTGCACACGTCACACAACACCATCTCCAGAGAATGCAGGCAAGATCCGCGGGTAACGGCCTGCTGACGGGGCTGGGTATTCTGGCCACGATTATTGCGGCATCTTATGACCCTGCGGTGGCGCAGGCGGCGCTGCTGTCCACTGTTGCATTTCAGGGGCAGCAACAGCTTGCCTATTCGCGCCAGATGGAGACGGAGGCCGACCGGATCGGCATGAGAATTCTGACAGCGGCGGGGTATGATCCTTCGGCCATGGCTTCGTTTCTCAACAAACTGGATCAGTTTGATGCCAATGCCGATGATGAGGTTGTCGCCTATTTACGCACCCACCCCCTGACGCGCACCCGCATCAGCAATGTTTCCAATCTTGCCGGCAAATTACCGAAGCCGCGCAGGAACCAGAATCCCGCCTTCCTTTTTGCACGTGAAAAGGTCAGGGCGCTGACGGCCGTCAGTCTCAGCGACTATGCCGTTCCAAAAATCGGCAATCCCGAGGTGGGGCGGTATGCCCGAGCCTGGTCCAGAGCCCGGCACCTGCAATTTGCAGAGGCAATCAAGTTGCTTGCAAACGCCCGGTCGATGCAGGCGACCATCAGCCGCGCACAATGGCTCAATCAGGATCGGCGCTATGCCGAAACACTGAAGCTGCTGGAGCCGCTACTCGATCTCTACTCTCAGTCCGAGCCCGTCGCCATGCTTGTGACCGCGGCCTATCTTGGCGTCGGTGAGCCGCAGAAGGCGTGGAACGCGATCTCACAAGTTCCTGTTATCGAACAAAACAGCCTTGGCTTCTACGACCTCAAGGCGAGGACGGCCGATGCTGCGGGACGGCGTGTCGATGGCTATCGGGCGCTGGCGGAAAAAAGCCTGCGCCTGGGTGAGACGGACCAGGCCATGATGATGCTGCAGCGTGCGCTCAAAGTGGACGGGATCTCGGAAGTGGTTAAAAGCAGGCTGGAATATGAGGTGGCGCAACTGAAGAAGCGCTTGGAGGAAGAGTGAACAGGGTTTGTCTGATCTGAAACAGGAGACCAAACCAAATGCTTAGCGATCTGGTAATGGGGTTATCCTTTTACTCCAACAATAAGTCTCTTCGATTCACTTGGTGAGCATTATTTTCTGTATAACGCTTATGTTGTGTGCAACCGTGGATCGAGTATACTGAGTGTTGCGCGCAACATGGCTCCGGAGAATACTATGCAGCCATCAACGATTAAGACCAGTCGTTATCAAAGATTTCGATCCCGGCGTAAAGCTCAAGGTATGAAAGAACTCAGATTATGGGTTCCCGACCCCTCTATCCCGGGAGTCAAGGAGGAAGCCCTCAGGCAATCCAGGCTCGTATCAGAAATGGCGGAAGAACAGAAAACGCTTCAGTTCATTGATGATGCTGCCGAGGGTATCGAAGGTTGGGAATAGAAAGGGGAGACGTAATTACTGTGGCATTGCAGGGTGGTTTCGGGAAGCCTCGCCCTGCCGTTATCGTTCAAAACAGTGTTTTCCCGGAACACAACAGCGTTACTTTGTGCCCACTTAGCAGTCATCTTGTCGATGCGCCTCTGTTTCGAATCAATATCGAGCCAACCACTGAGAATGGTTTAAAACGGGATTCTCAAATCATGATTGACAAGATCGTATCTGTTCCCAGAGGGAAAATTGGTGACAGGCTTGGGCGACTGCCTAAAGCGCAAATGCTGGAGATTAATCAAGCACTGGCATTGTGGATTGGGTTGGTGTGATATTGCGTATTAGGGGCTTGGCATTCATTGCAGTCCGTCAGTGTTGTTACCCGTAACCCGTCTGTTCGGGTAGCCCCTTCCCGACCGGACGATGGAAAGCGGATATTCTCATTGCCCGACAAAACAGGAATCGGTATCATTCGCGCGATTTTCCCCACCCCCCTTTGTCTTTATCGGGCGGGTTATTCCTAACTTCGATCTAAATCTGCGGTGATGCGCCGGATTCAGGTTGAATCTTTCTTCTCAAGGAGATGACATGACTGTACTGGTAGGGCGTCCCGCCCCGGATTTTACGGCACCTGCGGTGCTTGCTGATGGCACAATTGTTGATGATTTTTCCCTGTCGGCAACGACCAAGGGACACTACGCCGTTATTTTCTTTTATCCGCTCGATTTCACCTTTGTCTGCCCGTCCGAGCTGCTGGCGTTCGATCATCGTATCGCAAAATTCGAGGAGCGCGGTGTCAAGGTGATCGGCGTCTCAATCGATTCACACTATACGCACAACGCCTGGCGTAATACTCCGGTCGAGGAGGGCGGCATCGGTCCTGTAAAATACCCGTTGGTGGCGGATATGAACCATGCGATTTGCAAAGCCTACGGTGTTGAAACCCCCGATGGCAACGTCGCGTTTCGTGGCTCTTTTTTAATCGACCAGGCCGGTGTGGTCCGCCATGAGGTTGTTAATGATTTACCCCTGGGAAGGGATGTGGACGAAATGATTCGCATGGTGGATGCATTGATCTTCCATGAGAAACATGGCGAAGTCTGCCCTGCAGGTTGGAAATCCGGTGATGAAGGCATGGTGGATACACCGGACGGTGTGGCTGAGTATCTGAAGGGACATGCAGCCGAGCTGTAACCCTGGGCCGGGTCTATGGGCCTATAGGGGTAACCGGCCGTATCTGCCCATAGACTGAATCACCCTTGCCTCACCTCAACCTGAATCCAAGGGGCTGACCACGGTGCCTGGCAACAGCTCTTGATACCAAAGCGATTTTTCAATCGACGGTTTCCAGGCTATGTAATGCCAAGCATTTCAGCGTAATAGAGGTATTGCTCGTAATAAAACGTTCATGCAAAAAAAATCCGACAAGATGACGGACAATTGAGTGAATCAATGAAAACCAAATTACCAATTACATCGGGTGGCTGATTTTTCCATCCGGAGCGTTAATCAGCAAGTCACTAAAATCCAGCCCTGACATGTGGATGACCGCATCATGTTGACCGCCTTCAATAAAAATATCGGGTTCTTTTTCGAGTTGTTTGTCAACAATGACTTTGAGTCCGTAGGCTTCACCCAGTGGCGGCACGGCACCGGGCTCGCAGTCTTCGAACAGTTGGGTGATTTCGGGTTCTGTGGCCAGCCCCACCTGTTTGCCAAGCAGGTGATGCAGTTGACCGAGGTCAATGCGGTGGGTTGCCGGGATGACGGCCAGCAGGTAACTGCCTTCTATGTCTTCCAGTAGTACGGCTTTGGCGAGCTGGTTTCCGGGGATATGTGTCGATCTGGCGGTTTCAATGCTGGTATCAGAGTGCGGATGGCTGATCAGATCGTACTCCACATCGTGGGTTTCGAGATATTGAAGCAGGGAGATAGCGATACCCATATTCGTCCTCCTGACGTTTATCTGCATCCGTCATTCAAGCCTCGGATGCGGGTTTTACAAAACAGATAATAACTACCCGGCTTACAGGTGCAATCTATGAGTTCTTGCGGCAACCGGATAAATTACCCTCTGATCGATCCGGGTCGGTAACGGTGAGGAAATGCCGACGGGTTTGGGGGATATCTCATCGACAGTCAGAGCTGTCACTGTTCGGCATCGATTTCATCGTTTAATCCTCTCCGAATCAATCAGAGGTTATTAAGTTCCCCTCCATTAGCAGAGGCCTATTGAGGCCGTCTCAGTTACACGATCTCCCTTTATTTTTGCTACTGAAATCTCATGCAGCTGAATCACCCTTTTACCATACTGCTTACGGATGAAAACTACTTAAAGCATAGCTCAATACTGAAAAATTACCAGTATTGGCGGTAATGAGCAGTGGTTTTTCCCGTCAACTCTTTACCGCTGTTTTTGGTTGTTCCTGGTTTTGGGCGGGCTGTTCGATCCGGTTGAGGATATCAATCAGAATAATGCCGTCTTCCATGGTCAGACCGTGACCGGCATTGCTGAGAATAACCTGGGACCGGCCCCTCAACGCGGGTACCTGATTCATATCTTCGCTATAGGGCGGGACAACGCCGTCGCCGTGTTGGCGGACGACAGAAAAGTACTGAATGGCGGGATGCGGCTGTACGTTCAGCCAGCCCAGCATGTTCCAGCGTGAAGGCGGCAGCAAGCTGACCAGGAGTCCACGGGAACGGCGCACGGTGTGATAGGTTTTACCACCAAAAAAGCTCTTGATCATGTGGACGGGCCCCGAATCATCGGTCTCCCGTAATCCCCGAATGGCCAGCGGGGTGCCGACGTGGGGACTGGCAATCGTGATCAGCGCCTTGACCTCGGGTAGAGGATTGGTCACCAGCGCCATACGGGCCACGACCCCCCCGGCGGAATGCCCGACCAGAATAACAGGGTCTGCAGGATGCATGGTTCTGACTTGCTGCAGGTAGGCGTTGAGGATCTTGGCCTGTCTTTCCACCGGTGCGGCATAAGGGAGATCGACCGTATAAAACCGCTTTTTGGTGTTCACGTTGCCGGGGGCGGCAAAAAACCCGTTAGCTGCAAAATGGCCGGCAAACGGCCAACCGTTAGCGGTGAGAACGCGGCTGACGCCACTGCGATGCCAAGTCTCCCCACTGCTGATATAGCCATGTACGAGCACCAGCGAATCCGCCATTGCTGCGGCGGAATAGAGCATGAAGCCGCAGAGTACCGGCAAAAGCTTTGAAAGATTCATTGATTTCCCCTGGTTGTGTGACGGCACGATCTGCTCATATAACATATAGTGCGCCATCGGCTTTTTGCAATACCAAACCGCCGGTTGATTGATGATTATCAGAACAGTCGGTCATCTTTGCGATCACTACGATTCAGGCTTCTCTCCCAGCGGCGGGTGTTTGGGCAGTAAAATATAGATTTTACCTTTCTGCTTCATGCTCCCGGCCAGCTTTTCGGCATCATCACCAGTGCCGAAAAAGATATCGGCTCGAACCGGGCCGTTGATGGCGCCTCCTGTATCTTGCGCCAACATCAGACGCTGAAAGGGCTTCCCCTGCGGGAGTGTGGTATCCAACCAGAGCAGTGATCCAAGCGGAATCACTTTTCGATCCACGGCGACGCTGCGCATGTCGGTGAGGGGTACGTTCAGTGAACCCCGTGGGTTTTCATCGACATTTTTTCGCAGCGTAAAGAAGACATAACTTGGATTCTCATTCAACAGCGCCTGACCACGTTTGGGATGATCATGCAGCCATTTGCGGATGCTGAACAGCGACACCTGTTGCAGCGGCAGTTCACCCATTTCCACCAGTTTTTTACCGATCGATACATAGGGATGCCCATTCTGATCGGCATAGTTGACACCAATCAGTGAGCCGTCTTCCAGCCGCACCTTGCCGGAGCCCTGAATCTGCAGAAAAAATGCACCATAGGGGTCATCGACCCAGAGCAATTCTTCCCCCTTGAGTGGGGAGTCCGGCTGGTCAATTTTGCTGCGATCATAGAAGGGAACCACGGTATTTCCTTCCAGACGACCGCGCACCCGCTTTCCCGTGAGCGCGGGAAACAGGCTGTCCAGTTTGATTGTCAGCAGGGAATCGGGACGCCGGTAAAGCGGGTAGCGGTAGCGCTCGGTTGCGTTGCGACTGCCGTGCAGAACGGGTTGGTAGTAACCGGTGATCAGGCCCTCCTTGACCCCTTCGTTGCCCAGCACCACGTGGGGTACAAACCGTGATTTGATGAATTCACGAACAGCTTGTTCATTCTTGCCGTCGATCTGCCCGGCGGCCTTGCAAATCCGTTTCCAGTTGGGGTCCTTTCGGCTCATGCGAGGACATTGAGCGATTATTGCCGGCCAGGCTATCGTCAGGGAATCCGCTTGCCATCCGGGCAGTGCCGACCACGCTACCGTCGGCCCGATACCGGGCTCTTTGGGTTTGAACCAGTTACAGCCGGGCAGAGCCAAGACGACAGCAACTGTGAGCCAGAGGGCTGGATGTCGGATGAGTGGGATCATGGGCAGGGACTCCGTGTCGCGTGGATGGTGCTTTATTATTGCATGCGATTCGGCTTCCTGAATGGCGGTGGACCATTTACACAGCCTCTGCCACACTCCCTGGATACCGGTCGACGGAGTGAGTTTTGATCAGTGCCTCATCGTCCCTTAGAAAAACCCGTCATTCCAGCGGAGGCTGGAATCCAGTGCTCCGGAGTGACTCGTAATCGCGTTTGTCGTTGCTGCGATGCGGCTTCCGGAACAGCAGTGACCCGATTCCACAACTACAGCCACATTCTCTGGATACTGGCCTCCTGCTTCATTCCATCGACTCCATCCCAGGAATCGTGCGCCGGTATGATGGTTGAGTTTTGAACAGTGACCAGCCATCCCTAAGAATACCCGTCATTCCAGCGGAGGCTGGAATCCAGGTGCTCCGAAGTGACTCGTAACCACCTAAGCAGCAGTGTGCAATTCGTTTTCCTGAACAGCAAGTAACCACTTCCATGGCCGTTGCCATATTCTCCGGATACCGGCCCGTGAGTGCAAATAGCTCCGGAACTGCTGATAATACTGACTGCCAAGTAACAGGAGTGGTCATGGAATCGTTGTTTTCCGGGGAAATGGGGTTGTTCATCAGCGCATTTGTTTCCTCTACCATTGCTCCCGGAGGTTCCGAGGCCTGGTTGAGTTGGCTGGTTGCAGCCGGGCGGCATGAGCCGATGCGGCTGTTGTTGATTGCGACCGTGGGCAATACGCTGGGTGCTCTGACCACGTGGGGTCTGGGTTTCTGGATCAGCCATTATCGAGGTCCGGAAGCGCTGTTGTCGCGCTTGTCGCCTGATACGCTGCATCGGGTTCAGCGTTGGGGTTTGCCGGTTTTGCTGTTCAGCTGGCTGCCGGTTGTGGGAGACGGGTTTTGCCTGGCGGCGGGGTGGTTGCGTTTTTCTTTGGTGGCGTCGGTGGTGGCGATTTTTATCGGGAAGCTGCTGCGTTATTGGGTGGTGATCGAGGTCGTGCAGCAGGTAAGCTGAAGTTTCATGCCTGCTAAAAAGCCATCACGACGGCTTGTTAGCAGGCTGCCGGATGACTTACCGAAACCGATGGCAGGCCGCACAACTTCCCGCGATATGGCCGGCGAGATAGTAGTTGGGGGGTGTATGTTCAGCCTGTTCTCTGGCGAGGGTGATGTCGTCGAGGAAACTGCCAATGTGCTCGTCGATGACCTTGTCATTGCTGTAGCCGTGTTTCACCTGCAGGGTACCGGCGAGTTTTTCCAGCACTTTCAACTCATTGACTACGCCATTCTGGTCGATGGAGCGGGTATCGGGCGCTTTCTGGATGAGGGTTTCCAGGCGGGTGACGGCGTCGCTCATTTGCCGCATGGCGCCGGTTACCCGGGATTTGTCGATATAGGTGATATTGCCGGGGTAAGTGAGTTTGCGGACGTCGGCGCAGCTATAGAGCAGGGTGGCGGCAATGATCGCTAACAGGAAAAGGGATCGGCGGGTGGAAATGGGGGGAGCGGACATGGCGTCTCCTTGGAATTTGTCTGCAACTTGTCCGGCAATGATACATGAGTTCGTTCGGTATGTTTGCTTCCCTCACTCCGTGCGCAGGGCATCGACGGGGTTCATGGCGGCGGCATGGATGGAGGGCAACACACCGGAGAGGATGCCGATGACAGCGGCCAGAAGTTCGGCGATTATGGTGTAGAACCAGGAGATTTCGGCGGGCACCGGTGACAGCAGCGAGACCAGCAGGGCGCCTCCCAGCCCGATGATCAATCCCAGGGTGCCGCCAAGAAGGGCAAGCAGGACGGACTCGCTGATGAAGAGGTTGCGGATTTGCGCGCGGGTCGCGCCCAGCGCCCGCAGCAAGCCGATTTCCTGGATTCGCTCATTGACGGCAATGGTCATAATGGTGAAGATGCCAATGGCGCCGACGAGCAGTGAAATACCGCCAATAGCGGCTACCGCCAGCGTCAAAATATCCATGATGCCGTTGAGGACCTTCAGCATTTCATCCTGGGTGGTGATGGTGAAATCCTCCTTACCATGACGCTGGATGAGAAAGTGTCTGATGCGTGCTGCAATGGTTTTGCCGTCCAGCCCGGGCCGGTAGAGCACATCGATCTCCATGAGGCTGTCGCGATTGAACATGGCCAGCACCCGTGCGGCTGGAAGATAGACGGTGTCATCCATATCGAACCCGAGCACCTGGCCCTTGGATTCCAGGCTGCCGATGACGCGGTAACTCTCCCCGGCGATGCGAATTTTCCTGCCCAGCGGGTTTTCATTGGGAAACAGCTCGTGCCGCAACTTATAGCCCAGTACGGCATAGCCCCGTGGTGATGAAGCTTGGTCATTGGGCAGCTGCCGCCCGATGGCAGTGTTGACCTGCCAGACCTTGCCCAGATTGCCATTGACTCCCATGACCGTGATGCGGCGGCTGCGATGTCCGGATTCGGCCTTGGCATTGCCTTGAATGACCGGCGTTACGGCGACAACTCCCGGCAGCCGGGTGATGGCGGCGGCATCATCGATGGTGAGAGGGCGTACCGTATTGAAGATTGCCCCGGACATGCCAAAGGTTGTGGTTTTGCCGGGATTGACGGCCAGCAGGTTGGTGCCGAACTGGGTGAATTCGGCCAACATGAACTGCTTGATGCCCTGTCCGAGCGAGGTCAGCAGCACCACGGCAGCGATACCGATGGCAATGGCGAGCGTGGTCAGGAAGCTGCGTTTCCCATTGTAGGTGATGGAATGAATCGTCAGACGGCTGATGTCGATCAAACGCATTATCGGCGGCCGCTCAGCGCAATCACCGGATCGAGAGCGGCCGCCTTGCGCGCGGGGTACACGCCGAACAGCAGCCCGGTGGCTACGGCCACGATGACGGCGGCCGCGATGGCCCAGGCCGGGATGGATAAGGGAAAATCCGGATATAAGGTGAGTGCCAGACGGCTCAGCAGCACGCCACAAATCAACCCGGTCACGGCGCCGGCCAGCGATAGCAGGGCGGCTTCGGTCAGGAACAGCCGCATGATCTCCCGCTTCGAGGCGCCGATGGCAGAGAGCAGCCCGATTTCGGCGGTTCGCTGCGAGACCGAGACCAGCATGACATTCATGATCAGGATACCAGCCACCAAAAGGCTGATGCCGCCGATACCGGCCACGGCGTAGTTGAGCACCCGGAAAACCCGGTCGAAAGTCGTCAGCAGCGCATCCTGGACGATGACTGTGATGTCTTCATCGCCATCATGACGTTGGCGAATAATCCGCAGGATGTCGGCTTTGGCCTGGTCCAGTGCATCCCGGCTCCGGGCTTGCGCCAATATCCGGAACAGGCCGGCGCGATCGAACAGCGACTGCGAAGAGGCCACCGGAATTACGGCAACGTCGTCGATGGGTGCGGCGAAGGTCTGACCCTGATCCGACAGCACACCAATCACGCGGAAGCGGCGCTCGCTGATGCGCACCCACTGGCCCAGCGGCGAGGCGCTTCCAAACAACGCTTTCGCCGTTTTCTTTCCCAGCACACAAACGGCCAGATCAACCTCCGAATCGATCTTGGGAAGAAATTTCCCCATCGCCATAGCGAGATTCCGGAGAGGCAAGAAAGCGGCCGTGGTGCCAAGAATATTGATATCCCGCTCATGGCCCCGGGCGGCGACCCCGGCCTGACCCACGATCAGGGGTGCGATCAGTGCAAGGTGGCGGCTGCGATGCAGGGCTTCGGCATCGGCCAAGGTCAGGTCACGGGTTGTTTCACCGATAATAGGGGGTGCGCCGCCGGTGGTCTCCGCCCGGCCGGGCAGGACAAACAGCAGGTGGGTGCCAAGGCTGGAAAACTCATCGATCACATAGCGCCGGGCGCCCTCACCCAGCGCGGTGAGCAGCAGCACGGCCATCACGGCAATGGTCATGGCCAGCAGCACCAGGGCGCTGCGCAGGCGGTAGCCGTTGAGTGTTTGCAGGGTGAAATGGATGCGGTCGCTGAGGTGCATGGACTCAGGTTCCCTGCGGAGTCGTCGAGCGCTGTGACTGATCGCCGATAATACGGCCATCCACCATCGAGACCATGCGCTGGGCACGGCTGCCCATGGCGTGATCGTGGGTCACCAGGATCAGTGTAATGCCTTGTTGGTGCATGGCCTCCAGCGTTTTCATCACCTCTTCACCCGAGTGCCGGTCGAGGTTGCCGGTCGGTTCATCGGCTAAAATAATGCCGGGCTGCATGATGGTGGCGCGGGCAATGGCGGCCCGCTGGCGCTGGCCGCCGGAGAGCTGGTCGGGTCGGTGTCGGGCGCGGTCAGCCATGCCCATCGATTCCAGGGCTGCCGCAACGCGGTCACTGCGTTCAGCGGGATCGATTCCGGCCAGAATCATTGGCAGTTCCACATTCTCTGCGGCCGTCATACGGGGAATCAAATGAAACTGCTGGAATACGAAGCCGATCTCCTCGCCGCGCAGCCGGGCACGTTGCTGCTGGGAGAGAGTCGTTGTTTCGACGTCATTCAGCTGGTAGTGGCCGCTGTCGGGCCGGTCGAGCAGCCCGATCATATTCAGCAGCGTTGATTTGCCGGAGCCGGAAGGCCCCATGACAGCAACATATTCGCCGCGTTCGATCTCCAGGTTGATGCCGTCCAGGGCATGAACCTGCTGGTCGCCAACGATGAAGATCCGGTTGAGATCGCTAAGCCTGATCATCCTGGAATCAGTGCCCGTGGCTTTTGATTTTCCCTGCCACACCATCGGCCAGGCCTTCACGATCGAGCGATGTCACCACCAGATCACCTGAGGTCAGCCCTTCGAGCACTTCGGAGTAGTTCCAGTTGGACAGTCCGATGTGAACAGTGCGTTTATGGATGAGTTGAGTCAGCGGGTCGAAGACATAGACAGACTGGTCTTCGAGCAGGGCTTCGGCGGGTATTCGCAGAACCCGGTCGCGATGGTCGATAATGACCTCGACATCGGCGCTGTAGCCCGCCAGGAGCCGTTTCAGGTCATCATGATTTTTCAGGTCGACCTCGATATCGACGGTACGCGCCTGCTTGGCGATATCGACAACATAGTCGGCGATGCGCCGCACTTTGCCGGGAAAGCTGCGATTGGCAAAGGCATCCAGGGTGACCCGGGTCTCCATGCCCAGTTTGATCTTGGCGGCATCGGATTCGTCGATAGGCGCCTCGATGTAGAAACAGGCGTTGTCGATGAGATCGATTGTCGGAGGGGTGGCGATGCCGATGGGAGAGGGGGTGACATATTCGGACTGTTCGCCGTTGATTTGCGCCACGACACCGGCGAAGGGCGCATAGAGTCGAGTGCGTTCCAGCCGGGCGGCTATGACACCGACCTGGGATTGGGAGACGGCATCCCCGGCGTGGGAGGCGCGGCATTCCGCCTGCAAGGCACGCGCGCTGGTTTTGACTTCATCGAGCTTGTCTTCAGAGACGGCGCCCCGATCGAACAACGGCGTCAGGCGGGCCAGCTTGCGTTGCGCCTCCTGTGCGCGCAGACAGACGGCGGCGGTCTTGGCGCGGGCTGCCGCCGCCGCTTTTTCAGAATGTTCCAGCTGCGCCTGGAGATCATCATTCCAGAGTTCCAGCAGCAGCTTGCCTTGCGTTACCTGCTCGCCTTCGTTCACCAGCAATTTGGCAATCTGCCCACCGATGGAAGGCGACAGTCCGGCGCGGCGGCAGGCTTTGACCGAGCCTGCCCGGGTATTGGCGACCGTAGACTCGACGCGGCCCGGGTTGACCTTGGCCACGGTGATTTCCACCGGTTTGGGGCGGGTGAGAAAAACGGTGAGGGCGACACCTGCCGCAAGGAGCAGCAGGAGCGAAAAAAGAATCGCATGTTTTTTCAGCATGATGATCGATTGTCCTGTTTAGTACGATGCTTGTCCAGGGGAGCGATGGGACGGGCGCCCGACAAAAGGGAAATGGGTCTCATCAGGGACGGCATAAGCTTCTGATTTGGCCGCATAAATCAGTTTTCCGCCGCAGGAGAGCGGCGACGAATGGCAGCGGAATTTGAACTGAATCTGCTATAGTGAGTCTCAGTTGCAACAGGGAATCTCCAGGGAATTTGCGGAGCAGGCGTAACATGATGCTGAGTATGACCAAGTGGATAATAGTGTGGGGGATGCTGGTTTATGCCAGTGCCACCACTGCGGGAATATACAAGTGGGTGGATGGCGGCGGGGTCACCCACTATTCTGAATCTTCGCCGGAAAATACACCGACCAATGAGGTCGAAATCGAGCCGCCGCCATCGGAGGCAACGGTTCGCCAGTCGCGTGAAGTGCTGGATCAGTCGTTGAAGGAACAGGATCAGCGCACCCGGGCTTACGAGACGGAGAAGCAACAGCTTCGTGCCGCGCAACTGGCCAGGGAGAAAGCGCGCAAGCGGAAGCAGCAGACTTGCAGCCATGCCCTGATGCAGTTGCGGGTGCTGGAAGAGACGGTGCCGGTGTACCTGGATGAAGCAGGAGAATATCATACCCAGACATCCACGCATTCAGCCGGTTACACCGGCAAACGGGTTTATCTGGGGGATGATGAGCGCCCCCTGGAGATTCGTCGTTTCAAACAGGAGATGACGTCCAATTGCAAAGACGGGAATGCAGACAGTGCGGCGTTGCGGGGTGATCTCGTCGTGACCTATCACCGCAACCTGTGTGAAGCTGCAAAGCAGTTACAGCTGGAGCTGGAGCGCAGCCGGGACAAGGTGTTTGATGCGGATATCCGCAGCCTGCGCGAGGATGTGGAGAAACACTGTCGCTACCGGTAAGCAGGTTGTGACGAACAGGCTGTTCTCAATCATTTTAAGACAAATAGAGTCAACCCGGTGACAAATCAGAATATCTTTCCATTCGAACCCGCCAGAGGCAGTAACAAGTTGCCTGACATCACGCTGCAACCCGCTTCCCTGGATATATGGCACAAGAAATATCGCTTGCAGACCCGCGATGGGGTGGCGGTCGATCACGCTATCGATGATACCTGGCAGCGGGTGGCGCGGGCATTGGCCGAGGTCGAGGCGACACCGGAACTTCGCCGGCGCTGGAACACGGAATTTCTCTGGGCTTTGCGCCATGGCGCCATTCCTGCCGGGCGGATTATTTCCAATGCCGGTGCGCTGCAGCACAAACCTGCGACCTCCACGATCAACTGTACGGTTTCCGGCACGATCCAGGATTCGATGGATGATATTCTGGAAAAGGTGCATGAAGCGGGGCTGACGTTGAAGGCCGGTTGCGGCATTGGCTATGAATTTTCCACGTTGCGCCCGAAAGGGGCCTATGTATCCGGCGCCGGTGCTTATACGTCCGGGCCGCTGTCGTTCATGGATATCTATGACAAGGTGTGCTTTACCGTCTCTTCGGCCGGTGGTCGGCGCGGTGCCCAGATGGCAACGTTCGACGTGGGTCACCCTGATGTGGTGGATTTTATTCGCGCCAAACGGGAGGATGGACGCCTGCGCCAGTTCAATCTCTCGTTGCTGATTGCCGATGACTTTATCACTGCTGTACAGAAGGATGAAGCATGGCCGTTGGTCTTTCCCCTGCGTGAGGCCGAGGTTACCGCCGAGATCGACCTGAACAACCCCGACCAGGTAATGTGGCGGCAGTGGCCCACGACCGAAGGCCTGGTGCTGAATGAAGAGGGTCAGGTCGCTTGCCGGATTTATCGCAAGATCGGGGCGCGCAGGTTGTGGGACGTGATCATGGCATCGACCTACGATTTCGCCGAGCCGGGTTTTATTCTCATCGACCGCGTCAATGAGATGAACAACAACTGGTTTTGCGAACAAATCCGCGCGACCAATCCCTGCGGTGAGCAACCGCTGCCGCCCTATGGCGCCTGCCTGCTGGGCTCTGTCAATTTGACCCGATTCGTGCGCCATCCTTTCACCGCCAGAGCGGAGTTCGACTGGGAGCAATTTCGCAAGCTGGTCGCTGTTTTTACCCGGATGCTCGATAACGTCGTGGAGATCAATGGATTGCCTCTGCCGGAACAACGCGAGGAGATTTTTCGCAAGCGACGTCATGGGATGGGTTTTCTCGGGCTTGGTTCGGCAATGACCATGCTGCGGATAAAATATGGGTCGCAGGAATCACTGCAGTTTACTGAGGATGTCTCACGCGAACTGGCCGTTACCGGCTGGAGTGAGGCGCTGTCATTGGCGCGGGAGAAAGGACCGGCTCCGCTGATGGATGAGGATTTCGAGATCACTGCGGCAATGATGCGGCAGCGCCCCGAACTGCAACGGGATGGGTATCAGGTGGGTGAGCGGATCAAGGGTCGGATTCTGCACGCGCGCTACAGCCGCCACATGCAGAAAATCGCATCGATCGACCCCGGGCTGGTCGAGGAACTCGCGCAGACCGGCGCAAGATTCACCCATCACAGTTCGATTGCGCCGACCGGCACCATTTCACTGTCGCTGGCCAATAATGCCAGCAATGGCATCGAACCGAGCTTCGCCCACCACTATGCACGCAATGTGATTCGCGAGGGTAAGAAATCCAAGGAAAAGGTCGATGTGTTTTCGTTTGAGCTGCTGGCCTATCGCAAACTCGTCGCTGCCGACGCGATGCCCAATAGCGGGACCCCGTTGCCAAACTATTTTATCTCGGCGGATGAAATATCCCCGTCCGAGCATATTGCGGTTCAGGCTGCGGCCCAGCGCTGGATCGATTCTTCCATATCGAAAACCATCAATATACCCACTGATTACCCTTATGAAGACTTCAAGAACGTCTATATGGAGGCTTGGGAAAAAGGGCTGAAAGGCTGTACCACATTCCGCTTTAACCCTGAAGCTTTCCAGGGTGTGCTCATCAAGGACGAAGATCTGGAAAATACCGTCTACGAATTCAAGCTGGAGAACGGTGAAGTCGTGCGTGCCCGGGGCAACGAAGAGATTGAGTATGACGGTGAGCTGCATACCGCCGCCAATCTGTACGATGCCCTGAAAGAGGGGTACTACGGGAAGTACTGATGAACCGCCCGGCATTCGGCCTGTACCGGAATTGTGAGTTTCCTTTATGATGAAAAGCCTCTTACGGCGGTCGGAACACCGCAAAATCCTTCCGGGGAATCATCAGACAACCTGTTTCAGGTATTGCCATGACCATAAAGATAGATAAAAAGATTATTGACTATGCCGTCGTCAAGGAGGACAAGGCGGCGGCTGAAGTGCCGCAGGAAACTCCAGCGCCGAATCCGGCGCCTGAGGAGGTCGTGCATATGCACGAGCGGGTGGAACGCCCGGAAGAGTTGCTGGGTTCCACCTATAAACTCAAGCCGCCCGAGCATATTTCCGATCATGCGCTCTACATCACGATCAACGATATTATCCTCAATGAAAGCACGGAGCATGAGATCCGCCGACCCTTCGAGATTTTTGTCAACTCGAAAAACATGGATCATTTCCAGTGGATCGTGGCGTTGACCCGAATCATCTCGGCGGTTTTTCGCAAGGGGGGCGATGTCACTTTTCTGGTTGAGGAGCTGCGTTCGGTTTTTGATCCCAAAGGCGGGTATTGGCACAAGGGGCGTTATGTACCCTCGTTGATTGCGGAAATCGGTGATGTCATCGAAAAACATCTGATCAAAATCGGGATGATTGAATCACCGGAGCTTGATGAGGCGCAGAAGCGGATGATCGATGCCAAGCGGGCGGAGTTTGAGCTGACGCCAACGCCGGGCCCGGAAGATGAGGCGGCTGTTGCGGAGAGTGAATTCCCGCCCAGTGCGGTGCTGTGTAACAAGTGTCTTGCCAAAGCGGTGGTTCTGCTCGATGGCTGCATGACCTGCCTGAGTTGCGGTGACTCCAAGTGTGGGTAGCCGGTGTTTTCTTTTCTTGATCATTTGAGCGACGATGGGATTGCACAACGCCTCTCGCCGCCCATGCCGGCGGTGTTCGATCTCCCTGAAGATGGAAACACGGCGTCGATCCGGCGGGCGGCGGTCCTGATTCCCTTTATTCGCAAAAACAATCGGTGGGAGATTGTTTTTATCCGCCGTTCGATCTGCGAGCGTGACCGCCACAGCGGCCAGGTCGCCTTTGCCGGGGGCAT
Source organism: Peltospira delicata (assembly GCA_034780715.1). Lineage (NCBI taxonomy): Eukaryota > Metazoa > Mollusca > Gastropoda > Neomphalida > Peltospiridae > Peltospira > Peltospira delicata. The sequence continues at coordinate 9,734 of JAVCKW010133244.1, read as the reverse complement.
GTGGTCATCTGCTGACGAGACCATGACGGATACCGCCTTGAGGGAGGCGCAAGAGGAAATCGGACTGGCGACCAAGGATGTAAAATTGCTTGGTGAGCTGGCCTGTCACCGCAGTATCGGCGGTATCGAAATCACGCCGCTGGTGGGAGCCATCCCCTGGCCTTACCGGTTTCAGCCTGATCCCGCTGAAGTTGCAAGGGTCTTTTCCATCCCGCTGTCATGGCTTGCAAACCCCTCCCACTATGAGATTAAGTGCAAAACAACATGGGCGGAAAAAAAACCTGTAAAAACGGTTTACTACTTGCCGTATGAGGGGGAGAATCTATGGGGTGCAACGGCCCGAATGACACTTTCTTTGGTAACGCAACTCATGCGTGGCAAAGAGGGGGGATAGTATCGGCGGTTGCATCAATGATACGGATGCTTGCTTGTCTGTAACCATATCAGTCATCAATCGTCATTCTGGATTTCTCACCCGGAAAAACAATAACGAAGCCACCCCACCATGAACCCCTCACTTTCCGATTCGCTGCCCCTGGCGTTCGACGGGAGCAATGCAGCCTATATCGATGAGCTCTATGCTCAGTTTCAGCGTGATCCGGAGTCCGTCAGTCTCGCCTGGCAAGAATTTTTCACTGATGTTCGGTCGGCTGCAATCGATCGGCCCACACATTCCCAATCCTCTTCGCATGGCGAGGTCGAGCGGCTGCGCAAGCTCAAAGGCGCCCATCGCCTGATTGCCGCCTACCGTGTGCTCGGGCATCTGATGGCGAACATAGAACCGCTGGGGATGTATGAACACAAACGCCCCCGCGGTTTGATGCTGGAAGAGTATGAGCTCACTCCGGCTGATCTGGAGCAGCGGGTACTCGTATCGTCCATCGACCCGGATAATTCGATCACTCTGGGTGAAGTGATCCGGATTCTCGAAAAAGTCTATTGCGGAACGCTGGCCTCCGAAACCTTTCACATGACCTCCACCCGGGAACGCCGCTGGTTGACGCAAAAACTGGAAGAGACACGGGGGGAGTGGCGGTTTCAGCTGAATTACGAAACGCGGCGCAAGGCCCTGAATGATATTTCCGCAGCGGAAGGGCTGGAACATTTTCTCCACCGCCGCTATGTCGGTCAGAAGCGCTTTTCGCTGGAAGGGTGTGAAGCATTGATTCCCATGCTCAACGAGATTGTCCAGGGGGCGGGTCAGCGTGGCGTCAAGGATGTCGTGATCGGCATGGCCCATCGCGGGCGTCTCAATGTGTTGGTCAATACTTTGGGGAAACCACCGAAAAAATTGTTTGCGGAATTCGACGGCTCCTTTTTCCCCGATAATTTTTCCGGGTCCGGAGACGTAAAATATCACCAGGGCTATTATTCCGAAATCGGGACCCCGGGGGGCGTTGTCCGTGTGGCCCTGGCCTTCAACCCCTCACATCTGGAAGTGATTTCACCGGTTGTGCTGGGCGGCGTAAGGGCGCGGCAGGAAAACGGTACGGCCACAAAGAATGCCCGGAACGAAGTCATTCCGGTGATTCTGCACGGTGATGCCGCCTTCTCCGGACAGGGTATTGTGGCTGAAACCTTTAATCTCTCCAAAACGTCGGGCTATGGCGTTGGCGGGGCCCTGCATATTGTGATCAATAACCAGATCGGGTTTACGACCAGTTCACTCCTGGAAGCGCGTTCAACACTCTATTGCACCGAAGTCGCCAAAATGATCAAGGCGCCGATTTTTCATGTCAATGGTGATGATCCTGACGCCTTGCTTTTTGTGACCCGCCTGGCGCTGGATTACCGCAATAATTTCAACAATGATGTCGTCATCGATATTGTCTGTTACCGGCGCTACGGACACAACGAAGCGGATGAGCCGATGATGACGCAACCGGTCATGTATTCCAGCATCCATGGGCACAAGCCCGTGCGGGAACTGTATGCGGCGCAATTGCAGGATGAGGGGCTGATCAGTGACGAAGATGCGGCGCGCATGGTTGTTGACTACAAAGCCCGTCTGGAACAGGGGGATTCTGTCGCCAATGGATTTATTCGCGGCTCCCATAGCAACTATGCCGGTGACTGGGAGCGTTACCTGTCCGCGTCGCATGAAGATCCTGTAGAGACCCAGGTGGCTCCGGCGCTGTTGCAGCAAATCGGTGAGCGGATTACCGCCGTGCCGAAAGATTTTGTCGTGCACCGACGTGTCGCGACCATTCTGGCCGACCGCAAAAAAATGGTGCGGGGCGAGCAGTTGCTCGACTGGGGTATGGCGGAATTGTTGGCTTATGGTTCGCTGTTACATGACGGGTATGCGGTACGATTGTCCGGGCAGGATTCCGGGCGGGGCACTTTTTCCCATCGCCATGCGGAACTCCATCACCAACAAAGAAAACAGAATTATATTCCGCTGGCCCATCTCTTTCCCGAGCAGCCGCGCTTCAAGGTGATCAATTCACTGCTGTCGGAAATGGCGGTGCTTGGCTTTGAGTACGGTTACGCCACTTCGAGTCCGGAAACGCTGGTTATCTGGGAAGCGCAGTTTGGCGACTTTGCCAATATGGCTCAGGTGATGATCGATCAGTTTCTCGCCAGCGGGCATCAAAAATGGGGCCGATTGTGTCAGCTCGTATTGTTTTTGCCGCACGGTTATGAGGGGCAGGGACCGGAGCACTCTTCGGCACGACTGGAGCGGTACCTTCAGCTATGCGCACAGCGCAATATGCGCATTTGGGTGCCGACGACACCCGCGCAGTTTTTTCACCTCCTGCGCAATCAGATGATACGGCGATTCCGTCGCCCGCTGGTGGTGTTTACGCCAAAGAGCCTGTTACGGCATCCACTCTCAAAATCACCGGTTGATGCGTTGGCCAACGGTCGATTGAAAACCGTCCTGCCGGAAACCGCAGAGCTGGACAACGACAAGGTGCGTCGTGTCATTTTGTGCAGCGGAAAAATCTATTTTGAATTATTGCTGCAGCGGGACAGGGAGGGGAAAAAGGATATTGCGCTGATACGGATAGAACAGCTCTACCCGTTTCCACGTGGTGAAGCGGAGGCGGCCATGGCAGCTTATCCCGGCGTAAAGGAGATCGTGTGGTGTCAGGAGGAGCCCCGAAATCAGGGGGCCTGGTATCAGATCCAGCACCACCTGCAAATCCTGAAAAAAGAAGGCCAGGTAGTGACTTATGCCGGGAAACCGCCCTCTGCCTCAACGGCTTGCGGCAGCACCCGTCTGCATAAAACCCTGCAGCTGGCGGTCATTGATCTCGCGCTCTCTCCGGGCGTCATCGAAGATACTGGAGACAGACTGGAGGATTATTGATCCCGGCATATTCATGGTGGCGGCTGATCGTCAGTAGGTTCAACTGCCGAGGAACGTCTTGATAGCAGGGACGGCTTCTGCAAGATGCTCGAAGCTGTGACTGCCTCCTGGATAGAGGATGGTTTTTCCGGGCAGGTTTCGGTATTTTTCCAAGGCGAAAGCGGGATCGATGATTTCGTCGCTTGCATCGAGCAGCAAGAGCGTCGGGGTGGAAATCTCGGCAGCGCTGACATCGTAGTCAGCCAGTTGTCGCCAGTCTTCCCGGGTAAAGTCAAACGGGCGACCGGTGACCATGTTGATATTCCCGCCAATCCAGGGTTGCAACGGCGGTTGTGGATCGAGGGCCGGATTGAACATAACAACCTTGACGATATCGTTGCGCCGGGCCGCCAGGTATTGTGCGTAGTAGCCTCCCAGCGAGCTTCCCATCAAGGCGATGGCGCTGTCGCTTTGTTCGGCCTCGATGATTTCCGCAATGGATTGCACGGCCGTTTTGGGGCGGTGGGAAGGGTAATCGATGATGCTCATAGGAATGGGCGCCATTGCCTGTTGCAGCAAGCGGGCCTTATGGGAGGCGGCGCCACTGCTGAAACCGTGTAGATAGAGTATTTTCATTGTGCACCACCCTCACAAACGATGAATCGTTTCCAGGAGTTCACGGGTGTCGGGTCTGCCGATGATGTCCGCCAGCGAGTACTCCCTGAGTTTGTCGAGATAGGCGGTGGTGGCCTGGTGCAGGATTCTTGTGAGACTGCAGGCGGGGAGAAGTTTACAGTTGAGTGCTTTGCAATCAATGGGGACGAGCGTTGTTTCCAGCTTGCTGACCACATCACCGATATTTATCTCCTCAGGCCGGGCTGCGAGTCGGATACCGCCGCCCTTGCCGCGCCGGGTGACGATATAGCCGAGTTGCCCAAGTTTGTGAACCACCTTGACGAGATGGTTGCGTGAAATCTCATAATCGGTGGCAATATCGCCCAGCTGTGCCAGTTGATCCGCCGGCAGGATAGCCAGGTACATCAGTACCCGGAGGGAATAATCGGTCTGTCTCGTGAGCTGCATAGTGTTATTTGCCGCTGAATTGATGGGTGTTATAACATGTATTGCACATCCATGTTATAACACCGCCCTGTTGAATTCATCCGGCTGTCGATGACGGGAGCCGAATATCTGTAACCAGAATCTGCGGTTAACCTGAATCCGTGCTTAAGGCTCGGATTCAGGGTTAAGTCTCGGCTTCAGGTGTAACTGATCAATGGTAATCCGATGTTGAATATTGAAGAACCAGTCACTGACAAAACGGCTTTCCTCAAGCTGGGATTTCGACCCTTTTTTACCGCTGCGCTGATCTTTGCCGTGGTGGCGATCCTGATTTGGATGGGCATGTATCTGGCCGGATGGCAGGCGCCCGCCGCCTCCTACACCACCCTGCTATGGCACGGGCATGAGATGGTCTATGGATTCGGGCTCGCTGTACTGGGTGGTTTTCTGCTGACCGCAGCGATGAACTGGACCGGCGTTCAAACCATTTTTGGTTGGCCCCTGCTGGTGCTGTTTCTGCTCTGGCTGGTGGCGAGAATCTTGCCGTTCCTGGTCGGTGATGCCGGTCTGGGTCTTTTGGCTGCAGTCGATCTGACCTTTAATCTGCTGTTGTCGCTGGCCGTTATGCATCCGGTTTACAAGGCGCGGCAGTGGAAACATGTGGGTTTTCCCGTGCAGATCGCGTTGATGTTTGTTGCGAATATCCTCTTTTACGCCGGTCTGTTGGGCTGGTGGCCGCCGGGTATCGAAATCGGTCTTTATGCGGGCTTTTATCTGGTGCTGTCGATCATCTTTACCATGGGGCGGCGGGTGATTCCTTTCTTTATCGAAAAGGGGTTGGGTTGTCCGTTTACCGCCACTAATTATCAGTGGCTGGATGTTTCCTCGCTGGTACTGTTTGCGCTGTTCGTATTATCTGATCTGTACAATCCGCTGAGCCTGATGACGGCGTTGCTGGCCGCGGTGCTTGTGGTGCTGCACAGTATCAGGCTCTACGGCTGGTTTCATCGCGGCATCTTTCAGAAAACCCTGTTATGGACGCTGTATCTCGGCTATGCCTGGATTGTGATGGGATTTGTCCTCAAGGTGTTGGTGTATTTCGCGGGAATTTCCCCTTTTCTGGCACTGCACAGTTTTGCCTACGGCGGTATCGGCCTCATCACCATGGGCATGATGGCCCGGGTCACATTGGGACATACCGGGCGCAGTGTTTTCAATCCGCCCGCAGTCTTGCTGCCGATTTTCGCCTTGTTGCTGGCGGGCAGTGTGGTTCGGGTTCTATTTCCACTGGTGATGAGTGATCACTACACGTTATGGATTGGATTGTCCCAGGCGCTGTGGGCGGGCTCATTTTTGGCAATGGCAATACTCTATGTGCCCATGCTGATCAGGGCGCGTATCGATGGCCGGCCCGGCTAGCGATCGCGAGGGCAGGTGACAGCATTGATCAGGGCTGATTTTTCCCGCCCGTTTTCCTGCCAGACGACCTTGATATCCATCGTTTCACCGGGTTGTGGGCCAAAGCTGATCATGCCCCAGTTGTAGTCCTGGGCGGGCTCGTAGGTCTGCAGGGTAGGGAAAGTCGCCCAGCGAAAGGCGAGTTGGGCGCTTGCCGGTATTGCATCGTTTGTTCGCCACTCCTTGGCCCAGGCTTCCTTGAGTTTGACCGGTTGGGTCTGGCCATTGTGCCGGACGCGCCACTGTTTGAGGTCGATGATGATGACAACAGGGTCGCCCGCCCCGGCGGTGTTGCGGCCGATTGTCTGCAGTACGCAGGAACGCGCGATCTCATTTGCAGCACTATTGGGAAAACCCCGCGCCAGGAAGAAAGCCCTGGTTTGGTCGGGCAGGCGCTGGACCAGTTGGAGTTCCAGCGCGCCGTCATGCAAGGTCCAGCTTTTCAATCCTGTATCGGCGTTGATGGTCGTCGTGACCCCGGCCGCCGCCGTTGCAGTAGAGAGTGTGATCGCTAACGTGGAAGCGGCTGAAAATGTCGTTGTACGGGGCATCTGCGGAAGCCATTGGAGAGAGCGTGGTGAACCGACAGTATAAGGCTGTGGCGGCCCGGTTTCACGCAATGATGCCAGGGGCTGATACCGGGCGCTCGGGTGTAAAGATGACGATTTGTTAACACGGGTTTGTAGTCATCTGGGTGTAAACTTGCAGGTTACACATTGAATCTGTTTTTGCGGCTGTGCTGGAATGCAGCTGCCAGAAACACTAAAGGTAAAAGTTAATTTGCGATATATCAAGTATTTAGGGCTGTTATCTACAATTTTTCTACTCTCCGGGTGCCTCACGCTTGGTGGTGGAGGTAGTCAGATGGTCAGGAAAGACGAGCCGGCGCCCAGCTACGTTGAAGTCTTTTTTGCAACCGACCGTGCGCCGGTTTCCGGGGGTGATTATTTTGGTTCGGAGCGGGGCGAACTCAGCTTTGGCGTGGCCAATGTCTCGATTCCTCCCGGGCATTTGATGGGGCGGCATGAAGAACCTTCCCTGTACAAGTTCGAATGGTCTCCCGATGAGCACAAGCATATCAAGCTGCATTCGGTGAACACCCTGAACACGGATGAGTTCACGCAGCGTCTGATCGATGCGGTCGAACAGTCGCCCGAGGGCAAAGTGATGATCTTTGTTCATGGCTATAACGTGGATTTCAAGGAGAGCGCAAGGGTTGTCGCGCAGTTTGCCAAGGATCTTAAATTCCGTGGCCCCGTCATCCTCTTCAGCTGGCCGTCACGGGGCAGTCTGACCGGGTACTCCGTGGACAGCACCAATTCGGAATGGGCATCCTCTCATTTCCTGATGTTACTCAATGCCATGCTGGACAAAATACCCGCCAAGGATATCTATTTGATTGCACACAGCATGGGCAACCGCATCGTTGGCAGTGCAGTCACAGCGCTGGCCAGCGACCGGCCTGGAGAGGATCTCGGAAAAATTCGGGAGTTGATTATGATTGCTCCGGATATCGATGCCGATGTCTTTCGCAAGAATATGGCGCCCAGGCTGGCGCGAACCGGTATTCATATCACGCTCTATGCCTCCTCCAATGACCGGGCGCTGATGGCTTCCAAGGCGTTTAACGGGTATCCCCGCGCCGGTGATGCGGGAGAGGGGTTGGTCATCGTCGATGGTGTCGAGACAATCGACGCCAGCTCTGTCTCCAGCGGTTTGCTGGGCCACTCCTATTTTGCCGAGGATCGTCGGGTGATGGAGGATATCTTCAGCCTGCTGCAAACCGGGCAGCGTGCGGACGATCGCTTTGCACTCGGAGCCGTGACAAAGGATGGCAAGCGCTACTGGAAATTTCGTCAGTAGTGGATGGGGCGCCTTTGCACAGGTTGGCGCCCCATTGTCCTGGTAATGCCAAAATGTCAGCTTCCAGTCTAACGTCAGTATTTTCCCTGACAAATTGTCACTGAAGGCGGGCGCCGATCGCTCCGTGATTTCCATCTGAATCCGTGGTTAAGCCTCGGATTCAGGCTCCATCATTTTCAGAGAGAGGTGCGTAACGAGACTGGCTTGAATGCTGGCACGTCTTTTGCATCAAGGTAGTAACCTTCGGTTGCTGCCCTCATGCGCACCAGATGACGCATTTGCATGAGGGCTTTTTTAAGGGTTCGCCGCTCATCGGTATGCCGGGTGGGTGTTATTGTCCGTGTCAGCCTTTATCCCCTAAAACCGCGCCACTTACCTTGCTTTGTCCCTATTCCGACCCACCATAAGTCCGGCTTCCTGCCGGAACCATCCCTGGTATCACTCCTCTGCTTGTCACCGCGTTGTTTGGCATTCCTGTCAAGTTGGCAGAAATCCGGACGGAGCGGGATGATGTGGCTTTATTCTGGGTTGTTTTACCAGCCTGTTACGGATGTGCGGTTCAGGGACAACTGTATGATTTCAAAGACTTATCGATAACCGCTCGGCTGCTGCACACTGCCTGGCCTGCTTCTTGCTGCGATGACTAGCGGCAGTGTGAGTAGTTAATCAAAAGGTGGTAAAAAATGAACAGAAGAGGGTGGGTGATTCCGATACTGCTTGGCGCTGTGGCGCTATCGACGACGTGTATCGCCGGTGATGAGACCGGGGGAGGCCCGAAGTTGGACCATGGTGCAAAGCGTATCTCTGTTGGCGGACAACATCTTGAACAGCTTAAAAAAACCTTGGAACAACGGGGGTGGGAAGTCAGAAAAGAGAAAAATGGTGACTTGTTGATTTTTCCCGAGACGCCCTCAGTCACTGATAATATTCCTATTTTTGTGGATAAAAAAGGGGAATCCGGAAAGGCAGTCTCTTCGGAGCGGCCAGCGGTCAGTACCTCCGACAAACATGCTTTGGACGAGCTTGAAAAACAAGCGCGGAAAAAGGGTTGGAAAGTACAAAGAAATACCGCCGGTGACCTTCTTTTGTTTCCCGGAGATCGGAGTTCAAAGCATGCCGATTCGCGAGGGAAGAGGAAGACCATTCCATTGCAGGACAGTGATAGTCGGGATATTACGATAGAATCCAATGACCTGGATCGCCTGGAAAAAACAATCAGGGAAAAGGGATGGCGTGTCAAACGCGATAAATCCGGAGATCTTCTGCTCTATCCACCTGAACCTGTTTTAATGAACAAGCCGGATACCGTACCGGCTGCTACGATAAATTCCTGTTTTTCCAATAACAACACTGACGCCACACTGACGGGGCGTTTCACTGTGCCTCTGGCGTCGATAGGGGATGCGCAGCGTGTTGCCAAAGCCTGGGTAGCCAGTGGCCGCAGTGGTGAGCACAGTGCTGTAGGTAAAATAAGGCGGGTCAATGGTATCTATATTGTCAGTATCGTCTCTGACCAGCCACCCTTTCAATTACGTCAGCAGCTCGTGATCGCAGCGGGCACCGGTGCAACAGTTTCATTTCCCTGATTTTTTGGTTGAGTGACGCACTATCCTCCCGGAGCCTATTTGGGAATGAGCGATCCACCCGGCAACTGCTCCTGATTTCCGTTTCGTTCTATATCCTGTGTCCCGGCAGTCGTTCGCGTGATGGGGTGTCGGCCCTTTTGCCTGACTGAACCCGTCTTATTCATGGTGGCGGCGGCCCAGTGCCGGAATCTGTAGTCCACCATGAATAAGACGGGCTGAATCTGAAACCCTCCCTATGCATATAAATCGTTGCGAAAGTATTAGCAGGTACGATCTTAGCTTCAGTAGTGAATATCCAAGCCTTTCACCCCACCCCGTCATTCCGGCGAAGGCCGGAATCCAGGGAACAACGCCTCAGCATCCGGCTTTTGCGCCATCTTTGCAGCGAAGTCCTTTATTGCTGGTCGCTAGTAAAAACTATGCACTTTCAGTGCAAGGGCTTTAGTATTCGAGATTATGAGACCTAAGAG
>JAVCKW010132133.1:0-10777 GCA_034780715.1 Peltospira delicata | reverse complement strand
TATATATCATATGCCTTATTCCTGAGAAATATTGTATTCACTTTAGACGTTTGATAGTCTTAAAATATATCAATATTAGTTTTGTGGACTTTTCCTTGCTAAAATGACAAAATAATAATTAAATAATGCAGACATTTATGAATAAAATATAATAATTATTTTCCAATTTCATCTATTAAATACATAACATATATGGTTGTGATAGATTATACAAAATGAAATTTGTTCAGTAATATAGACGTGTAATCTGTAACTGGCTCCAAAACTATTATTTTGGACAACCTATTACAGTAAAATAAATATGGTAAATAATAAACAATATCACAATGTAAGCATATCAATATATACACAACAGTTATAACTTACCTTTACATAACAGTGATTAAAAAAAAGACATGACTTTAGTGTCAAGCATGCTGGAATGTACAAACGGAAGCAACAAAAGGAAGAAGGAAGAAAGCTGAGCATGGGGAGGTGAAGGAGAGCGAAGGTTATACTCACTCCCGGGCTAGGAGTTGAAGGTGTTGTTGGTGTCGATGATGGTCGAGACACTTCTATCACAGGTGGAACCTCTCCCCCTGCTAGCTGAAGAGACTGCTTCCCCTCGGCCTTTTCAGTCTCAACAATGCCAGACATTACTGCCTCCTGCATGGACATTTTGTTTCCTGTTGAAGTGTTCACAACATTACCAGAAGAATCAATGTAGAAACCTGGCTTGGTTATGTAGGTAGCATTGCCACTAGTCACCATCACCTCTGTTGCAGTTTTGGAGATAACTTCACCATTCTTGAACACAACCTCCTGCTTAGGTTTAAATGGTGAACCTTCAGTAATCATGACTATTTGGTGTTTGTCACTTGGGACATGCTGTCTTGGTTCTTTCATCACCGACGGTGTGACATGGCCTGCAGATATAGCCTCAGTTACAGTCATAGATTTCCCAGAATCTTTGTCTGTGAAAAGTCCAGTGTCAGTGTCTATCATACTGCATTTAATGGCTTCTGATATTGTAAGGGTGTCTTTCTTCTGCCTGCTCTCCTGTGATCCATCAACAATGTCAAAATCATTGTTATTTGGTTTGTAATCCTTTACTATTACACTACCACTCAATACTGCCTGGTCTACACTCATAATCTCTGCTGTTCGGGGATCATGAAACAATCCAGTTCCTTTATCAATCAAGCCGCTATCAAAGGCATCATCTAGAGGAATGCTTTCATCCAGCTCAACAACACTGACCAAACCTTTCTTCTCCGCTTCTTCAATGGAGCATGTCTTCCCTGTCTGAGGATCAACAACACTTTCTACACTTCCCTGATTTGGAGCAGCTCCTCCTTTCAAAATGACAACACTCTCTCCAGTCTGGGTTCCATACCTTCCAGCAATTGGAGACAGGCAACCTCTCTCTACAGCCTCTTCAACAGAAATGTGTTTGTCAGATGGCTGATCCCAGAACAGACAGGTGAGGGGATCAATGAGACCTAGGCGTAAGGCATTCTGGAAGCTGAAGGTAATGCCTTTCTTCTGAACTCCTCTGTAATCAAAAGGAGATCCACTTTCTGTCAGAATTTTGTTTGTTCTGATAGCCTCATCAACAGAATAGGTTGTCCCTTCCAGTTCATCATAAAATGTGCCTGAAGTTGTGTCAATGTAACCTTTCTTTACTGCATCTTTAAATCTAATTCCACGCTCTCTGTTTTGAACAATACTACTTGGTAACCTTTCTTTTTGAAGCTTCTCTGTGAAAACTAAACCTTGACGGATTGCTGTGGCCAGGTTCATAACTTCACCAGATTCTGTATTCACAAATGTTCCTGAAGGGTCTAGTAAACCTCGTTTCACAGCTTCTTTAGTAGAAAGTTTCTTTCCTGTTTTTGTGTCCAGTGCTCCTGTAATGTCATATGTTGTTGATGGTTTTTTAGTTATGACAGTTGTCTGTGTGGTTGAAATGGTCTCAACTGATCCAGAAACCAACATCTCTTTCATAGCATCTTCTATCTTCATAGTCTTCCCTGTCAAAGGATCAGTGTACATTGTAACATGGATGTCAACCAGTCCTTTTTTAATGGCTTCTTCCAGATCCACTTCTTTGCCAGTGTGAGGATCGAACACTCCTGTAACATGCACCTGTTTTGAATCCTGCTTCTGCTGTTCTGCTTTAGCTGCATCTTTGCCTTCCACCAAACCTTGTTTCAAAGCCATCTCTATTGGTATAGAAGACTGAGTAGCAGTGTCATAATAAACCCCCTTCTCTTGATCAACAATGCCTTTCTTGATGGCATCTTTAACAGAAATGTCATGACCTGTTCTTGGATCAGTAACACTAGTGACAATGAAGCCCTTGATGATAGTGAAGTCCTGGGGTGCTTGACCTTCAACTACATCTGCACTAACCAGACCTTGTTCAATAGCTTGCTCAAGTGAAATAGTTTCTCCAGTTTGTCTAACTAGCACTTCCCCCTTGTCTGGATTGAACACCCCCTTGTCTATAGCTTCAGAAACTGGCATAAACTTTCCTGTTGATGGATCTACAATTCCTGTTATATTCAATGATTTCTGCAGTACAACTGATTCAGCATGAGCAGCTGGCAATGTACCTGGAGTGATTTCATCTTTTTTGACTGCAAACCCTACATGTCTGTCATCTAACTCAGAAGTTTGAGATTTTACAACTGACCTTTTTGAAGCTGCATCGAATAACTGTTTATTGGGTTTTGTTGCATCCTGTACAGCCTGTCTCAGATTTTGCTCAGAATCAGAAGTATTCACTGAACTTTGAATGTCAGATTTTCCTATAAGGAGACCCTGTCTGAGTGCATCACCAATAAATGTCTTCTGTCCTGTCTGTCTGTTCACTACAACACCTGCTGATGTGTCCAAAACACCGTCTTTCAAAGCTTCAGACACATGCATCTGCTGTCCAGTGGCAGGATCAGTGACAAACTCAATATTGAAAGATCTGCTTTGGGTGATGGTGCTCTCTAAAGACTTGTGGAATGTTTCATCAGATATCATCTCAGATTGTATTTCACTTGCTTCAACAAGATTTCTTTCCACAGCAACATCAATAGGAATCTGTTCTCCTGAGAGAGGGTCTGAATAGAACTTTCCATCTTTGTCAATAATACCTCTTTCTATTGCATTTGCTAATGGAATCTTTTTACCAGAAAATGGATCTGTAACAGAATGCAGCTTAATTGTTTTCTTCTCAGAGAATTCAACCTTGGCAGAGAAGCCAGATACAATTCCTTCCTGAGTAGTTCCCACCCTGTCAACCTGTTTCCCAAATACCAAACCTCTGTTCATAGCTTCAGAAATACCCATGGCATCACCTGTGACAGGATCTACATATGAAGCTTGATCAATGTTCAGAATGTTTCTGTCTATAGCCTGTTGCATGGAGATTTCTGTTTGAGTACTAGGATCAAACACAGAACTAACATTGATTTTACTGCTGGTTTTCACACATACTGTACTGTCTGTTTTAGACTTATCAGCAACTTCATGCACCACCCCATCTGTTATCAACTGGTCAAGAGTTTTTACCTTCCCTGTGGCCTTATCAACAGTCTGTCCTGTCTTACTTAATACACCATCAGCAAAAGCTTTTTCCAGACTGATGCTTCTTCCACTGTTCTGATCAGAAATGACTGCTGTATCTCCCTTTATCAGCTTGTCTTCAACTGCCTTGGAAAGAGGAACCTCTTTACCAGAAAAAGGATCTTTGAACACCCCTGTTTTTGTATTGAGATACCCACTAGACACAGCTTCCATCACTGTCATTGAGTCTGATCCATATTTAGATTCTGTGGTAATATGATCTGACTGTGTGACTTCCAATACTGTTGGTGACAACTGTTTTACAGTCTCTGACTTGAAAGAAGCACCAGGAGTAGAATGTATTTTACTTGTTTTATTATCATCTAAAACACCTTCCAGGGACTGTTTAACAACCATTGCTGCTGCTATTGGAGCACCTATAACAGCTATGAGACCCATCTTGGCAGCATCTTTTAAGGAAAATTGCTTGTTTGTACCTGCTTCAATAAACTGACCAGTCCTAGGATCAATTATTCCTTGACCCATAGCATCTTCAATAGAGACCACACTCTGGGATTTGACATCATAGATGGAATACCCTCCATCCAAGGAACCTGAAGAAACAGCTTGCTGAAATGTTTGAGTTTTACCAGTCTTTGGGTCCTTGAAATTCCCCCGTCTGTCAACTAAACCTTTTTCTTGTGCAGCAATTGGACTCATACCCACTGTCTTCATTGGCTCCAAGTCAATTGTAGTGTCAATGATCTGCTTTGTGATGGCATCTTGTATTGGCATTTCTGATCCTGTGTTAGGGTCTGTATATGTCTTTGCTTGAAGATCAATGTATCCCATATCCAGGGCTTCCGCAAATGAAAACTTGTGATCATCAATTTCTTCAGCAGTCTGTTCATGCTTCACATGCATTTCCCCTGAAGGAAGACTTTTCTGGAAATCATTTACCAGGGTAGTTTCACCTCTGAATGTGGTTTCCTTTTCCACCTCACCAGATGAGATGTAACCATAGCTAACAGCTGCTGCCAGTGACATGATATCACCAGTGACTGGCTCTGTGAATGTTCCACTGTCAATGTGGAGAAGACCTCTGGCTTCTGCTTCTTGTATTGACATTCCAACAACAGATGCTGGTGGCTTGGTAAATTCTGCTGTTTGTACTGTGGATGAACTACTGGGTTTCGCTGGAGGAGACAAACCAATAGGACTGCCAGTGGAATCAAAGTCACATGAGCCAGGTATCAAACCTTCATACACTGCTTCTTGCAGAGTTATCGTTTCACCAGTACCAGTGTGGGTAAGCTTACCAGTCAGTGGATCAAACACTTCAGTGTGCACGGCCTGATTCAATGAAATGACATTACCACTGGCAGGATCTTTAATCTGTGATTCACTACCATTCACAAGTTTTCTATCAAGAGCTTCTTTCACAGACATGCAGAGGCCAGTTCTTGGGTCAATTACTCTACCAGTTTCAGCTTCATAAAGATTTTCTCGAATCAGTTCACCAAGGGTCAAGTTGTCCATTTCTTTTTTCACAAAGTGAGTTAATGAAGGAGTGGAACTAATCTCAACAGTCTGAGATGTTTTGTATGTAGATGTTGTCTCTTTGAAATCATAGTTCTGTGTGTTAGATTTGTGATCAACTGTTGCAGTTCTTATCATTTTTGTTATCTGCACATCTGCTGGTTCCACTGAGGATTCCCGGCTCTGGTCATCATCACCCAGGACAGCTGTTAGAGTTTCTGCTGTAGGTTTATCAATTAACTGCTTGTCCAATGCTTGCTGAATGGTGTACTTTAATCCAGTATTCTTCTTAGTTATGGTGCCATCTTCCCAATTAACACTAATTTCTCTACTCATTCTCAGTTTAGGTATAGCAGTTATCGCCAGTCTATCCACAGTTTCTGAATCTAAAACACCTTTGTTTACAGCTTCAATGACAGTCAACTGCTCTCCAGAGGATCTTATTGTTACTTTACCCGACTGCCAGTCTACCTCAAGGTTGCTGTCTACTACCTGAGACTGTCCACTGTCTGGCACTGAGGACCCTTGTGACACATCAGTTCTGGAGAGAGGGGCTTGTTGGGATCTCAAATTGGACAAAGAGTCCTGGTAATGGGAAAGAGAAACAGGTTTAGAATCGATTTCTGCTGTCTGCACCTGCACCTGATGTGTAGAGGAGGAGGAACTAGTTAACTGTCTAGAGGATACATGTGAGGATATAGGTGTCTGGCCAACTACCACACTTACCATATCACTGTCGTGCATCATCTCTGACAGCTGATCTGTCTGATCAAAGTCCTGTCGAGGTTTTGATGGATGGATCTGATCACCTGGGCGGGCATACACAATGGTAGTCCGAGGTTTAGAAACTTCTTCTTGTTTGATTTCACCATTAATACCATTTACATGGCTATCAACCATCCCTGCTGGTCTCTTGGACTTTGAGCCATGTCTTCGTTTCACAGAATCCACAACCATTTTACCAGCAAGAATGGGAGCACCAACTATGGCCAGCAAGCCCATCTTCAGTGCCTCTTCTGCAGACATCTTCTCTCCTGTTCTGGAATCCAACACCTCACCAGATCTATCCACCAACCCTCTTCGAAGGGCTGTCTCCAATGAAATCTTGTTACCAGACGAGGGATCCAAAACTGTCACATCAGTTGACTTCAGTTTTCCTTCAATCAGAGCTTTTTCCAGAGGAATGAATTTGCCAGTGTGCACATCTAACACATTCCCTGTGGTGTCATCAAACATATTTTGAACCAAGTCTCGTTCTACTGCTACTCCAAATGGAATTTTTTTGTTTGTGGCCTTATCCCACACTAAACACTGATTGCCATCAATAAGGCCTTGGACCAATGCACGTTTAAGTGGCACCCTCTCTCCAGTTTGGGTATCCTTCACAGTCACCATAGCACCATCTATCAAGTTCTTGGTCAAGCCTTCTTGGAGAGAATAGTATTTCCCTGAAACTGGATCATATATTTTACCTGTTTGTGCATTGAACAAACCACTGTGGAAAGCATCAAGCAAGTTTATTTTATCTACTTTCTGTGGTTGACTTAAACCCTCAAGTTTAGCCTTGGAAACCTCCAACTGGCATGTCTGAGGATTGATGAAGTTTCTGTGTAAACACTCTCTCAGTGACAACATTCTACCAGTTCTATCACACACTGCTGGTTTGTCCTGGTCAATCAAACCTGAAGAAATAGCTTGTTTAAGGGTCATCAACTTCCCAGTTCTGGGATCTCGTACTTTTCCAGTATTGAGATCTATAATTCCTAACTTTGTACCCACAAGGTAAGAAATTCCAAGTGGTTCTGCAGGTTTTTGAGGTGTGAAGAATGATTCACTTTTTCGTTCAAATGAGTCTGATGAGAGATCTAATGGGCTGTGACTCTCAATTTCAGTAGAGTAATGCAACACCTCACCAGACACAGCCAAGTCTTCTGGTTCCTCTGAGGTTGTCTTTTCCAGCTCCATTTCAACCAGTGACCAGTGTTGTTCATTGTCAGTGGCTTTTCTGTACAGAACTTTAGATTCAAAGGCATCTTCTTCATCCATCGATTTCTCCAACTGTGCCACATCACTATGTTTAGATGGATTAATAAATCCCTGCTTGAAAGCATCTTCCAGTTTTATTGTTTCACCAGTTCTAGTGTCTTTAAAAGTGCCTTTGTCCACATCCACTAAACCCTCTCGGACAGCCCGTCCTACTGATATCTGCTTTCCTGTTCTTGGATCTATTACTGATGTTATCATCTTTAATGAAAATGCTGGCTTCTCTGAAACAACAGAACTCCTCATCAACTCTTCTTCCTTAGTCTTGTCAGTTACCTCTCCATGGATCAAACCTTTCTCCATGGCTATAGTAATAGCCATAGTCTCACCTGTGACTGGGTTGGCATAAATTCCTTCATTGACATTCAAGATGCCTGCAAGAACTGCATCATTGTACGAGATCATTTCCATTGTTCTTGGATCTATCACGTTGCTGATGCTTAATGTCATGGTCTCTGTGTGAACATCTTCAAAGAGTATGCATTCACCTGACTCTTGCTCATCAGTGATATGAATGCTGGTGATGCTGGATCGATCAGTTTCATCAGTTGATTTTGTTGTATCTACTAAAACCAAGTTGTTGTCAATGGCATCCATAAGCTGCATGGATTTCTTTGTTAATGGGTTGTAGTAAACTCCATTGGCATGATCTAGGATGCCTTCCTCAATAGCCCTGTGGACAGTAATGAGGCTGCCAGTGCGGGGATCAACAACTGCTGTCACTACAAGAGTTGAGAACTTGGTAGTCGTGATCTTATTGACATCAACATCAGCATCAGAAGTAACAGAAGTCAGTTCTGCATCGATGTATTTTTTCTCTATCGCCTCATTAATAGTTATCTTGACTCCGGTTACAGGGTTGATGTACATTCCTTCAGATTCATCAATGATGCCTTCTTCCACAGCATCAGCAACTGACAGTATCTTCCCAGTCAGTGGGTGCACAACACTCTTAAGCATGAATGTTTTGGTCTCCCTCAGCATGGATCCAGGTAGTGACACAGTTGTAGTTATGTCTTCAGCTATTACAAAACCTTTCTGTATAGCCTCACTGATGGGCATCATCTGAGGTCTACCGAGCTTGTCAAGACCATGGTAGACCCCTTTGTCTTGGTCCAGTATTCCATCATGAATAGCACGACTGACAGTCAGACGTTGACCAGTCTTCGGATGTATGACTCCAGTTATGGAAAAGGATCTCGTCTCTTTAATAGGCTCTCCACTATCAGCAGATGGCTCTGAGACCAGATCAGCAATGATGTATCCTTTCTCAACAGCAATGTTCAAGGGCATGCTGGTTTTGGTGACAGGATCTCTGTAGGTGCCTGCATCAAGATCAATGAGGCCTTTCTTCATAGCCTCGGTGATATTCATCTCTTTACCAGTCTTTGGATCAACAACTGACTTCAGAGTCATCTGCCTAGTCTCTGAAATCACAGTTTGTGTCACTGATGGACGGGTAATGCTTGTCATTGTGAAGGAATAACTCCCACCAGCTTTGGTGATAAAGCTGGACTCAACAGAGGCAACAGGAGGCATAGGTTGAACTGTCTTGCTTTCACTAACAGTTTCTGAAACAACTTGATAGGGTTTACTATGGTCCACCTCATCAAATGATTTGAACTTAGATGTATCAGGCCACTGAGATGAAGCACTAAGGTAACCCTTCTCAATGGCTTCCTGTATGGAAATTGACTGACCACTTTCAAAATGAGTGTACCTCTCTCTGCGCTCATCCAGCAAACCCATGGAAGTTGCTTCTGATATTGTTAGGGTCTTGGTCACAGTTTCTTGAGCAGTCGGATGAATTCGAGTCAAGATGGATGTAGATGTTATAACTGGACTAATCAATTCTAAGATATCTTTGGCTTCTTCAGGTGTAATAATACCCTGTGTTGCAGCGTACTGGAATGTGTGGGTTTGCCCAGTCCTCAAGTCTTTAATCACACCTTCCTCAGGAACAATTATATCTTGTGCAATAGCATTTAAAATGGAAATGTGTTGGCCTGACCTGTCAGTCAGACCTGTCTTCTGGTTCAGTGCATTCACAAGTGATGGATCAATGAACCCACGGTCTGCAGCTTGTCTTATAGTCATTTCAGAACCAGTTTTCGGATCTTTATATGTGCCTTTCTTTGTTATTATTCCTCTTTTCAGTGCTTCTGCAACTGAAATGGTTTGGTTTCTAGATGAATCTCTTACACCACTCTTTGAAAAAGAAACTTCCTCACTGACAAGCTTCAAGTCACCTTGTTGAAGTGCCTCCAGTAATGGTTTCTGTCTGTGGGTAACAGGAGACACATAGTTCCCTTTAGAATTTATCAGTCCACTTTCCACTGCAGTGCGCAGAGATGTCATCTCATTGGTTTGGGGATTCATAATGCACTTCCTATCTCCATCAATCTGTCCAGAATTTATAGCTTCAACCAGTGAAATGGTCTGGCCAGTTTCTTTATTGTAAACTTTGCCATCTTCCAACAGTGATCCCTCAACCACTACATCAAGAAGTGAAGTTGGACAATGTAGTAGCCCACGTTTTGCAGCCTCATCCAGAGGTATTCTCCTGTTGGTTGGTTTATGAATATACACACCAGAAACTGGATCTATGATGCCTCTCTTCACAGCATCTGTCAGTGACATGAAATCTCCATGTTCTGGGTCAGCAATCTCACAACAGCTTGCATTAACTCGGCCACTCTCTACAGCTTCAAGTACAGTCATCTGTTTCCATGTTACAGGATCAGTGATGGTTCCCATTGCCCGGTCATACAAGCCTTTATCAATGGCCTGCACCAGACTAAGAGTGGCATCTGCCTTTGAAAGATCGCTGGGTGAGAATACAGCCTGAGTGTGTGTGATGGAAGTCAGACTAACAGTCTGACCTAGCAGTGCAGATCTGCAGGAATCAGACACTAGTCCTCGATTTAGAGCTTCCTGAAGAGGAACTGCTTCTCCGGTTAGTGAGTCTTTAACAGTATTTGTTACTGGGTTGTACAGGTTTCTTCCTACTGCCTCTATCACTGTCACTTCTCTTCTCGTCCTGGAATCTCTAATTCCTGATGAAGATGTCAGCTGTGTGTACAGGCTGTCTGAAATAAATCCTTGTGAAACTGCTTCACGTAATGGCATCCTCTGCCTTGAAGTGAGATTCACATAGGTCTGACTGGCAGGGTCAATTAACCCTGCCTGGATAGCTTCAACAAGAGTAAGTTTCTCATGGGTTTGTGGATTTAGGATGGCCGACTCACTGAGAGCAGGTCCACGAGAAGACATCTCGCTGGTTTTTACCGTTATCAACGTCTGCTGCTCACTTGGTTTTACAGTTGCTGTTTCAACTTGACTCAAAGCCTGGGAAAGCTGGTCTAACTGCCGTTCCCCAGCTGATGGCATTCTGACCATTGATGTATCTACACAAATGGTCTGTTGTGGTAAGAACTCAGCTGTGGCAGTAGCACCTGGTTTGATGATGGAATCACCAGCACCATAGTAGGCTCCAGAGAAATTGCCATAGCCCTCAAATTCAGACAGTTGGTGGTAGAACCCTTCCATATCCTCGTCAAACAACATGGACGATCGTTTAGCCAACTCTGCTCGGAATGTTCTCAGTAGTGGAATTTCATCATCTATCACCATTTGGAACTGAAAAGAGAAAGAC
>JAVCKW010131022.1:0-12898 GCA_034780715.1 Peltospira delicata | reverse complement strand
ATGGTGTCCCTTCCTAAAAAGAAGGATGGTAGTCCAAATGTTAAATTCTTCGAAGCGGTATAAACTATCGCACAGTTTGATTCTGTTAGAACATGGCTGCACAAAAACTGCAAAAGGGTGCGAACCGGTTAACCTCAGTTTAGCTCTTAGTGATTGTAAATGTTTTACGTAGTTCGCCGGCATTTTAATTTTCTTTGTTTAACTTTGAAAAAAGTAGCTTGGTGAATGACGCTATTAAGATCATTACTCTAGTTTCTGTCAGATTGAATTCATTTTACTTCCATTTTATTCATCTTTACTGCATGTTGTATTAAGTCTACTGGGAGGTTTTCCTAGGTTTGTTTTAGGCTTCAATATAATTTGATCACAACAAGTGGTAGAGCAAGCAAAGGGACGTTACTCTTATTTTAAACAGTTTTGGATTTTGACAAAAACAAAAAACAAATAAAGGAATTGTTTACAACTTATTATTATTTTAATTTGTAAATTATTGTTATTATTATTATTATTATTATTATTATTATTATTATTATTATTATTATTATTATTATTATTATTTGTTAAATATTGGCTATATATCTTTTTATACAACAAGCAAATTATTATAGAACAGACATTAAACTAATTAATATTATTGTTACTGTGTCTGGTTTTATTGATGTATCTGGTATATTATTGACTCATGAAACGTGACTTTTGAAGCATGGAATTTTGACAAGACAAAACTAATTATAAACATGCTGCAAAGAGGATCAAACAAATTATTGTTGTCATTGTCAAGTAAAATAAGTTCTTTCTTGTAGTACACAGGCAGACCAGGCCCACAAACAAGGGTTTGAACATGCTCAATTTACAACTACTGTAATTTTAAAATCTTATACAATCACATGTCCAACACTATTTAACTGTACTGGTAAATAAAATGTGTTGAGTGTGTCATTAAGTAAAATGTTTCTCTCTTGAAGTACACCCAGGCAGACTCACTCACAATCAAAGTTCAATCTACAGTTACTACAGTTTCAAAATTATATATTTAACCATATATCTTAATGTCATTTACCTGCCGTTAAATAAAATGTGTTGAGTGTGTCATTAACAAAAACAAATTCTCTTGCAGTATACCCAGGCAGACCCGCCCACGAACAAGGGTTTGGCCACACTCAATCTACAGCTGCTACAATTTCAAGAAGAGGTGTTTGGAAAACACAACACCAACCCAGCACTGACCAAACTTCCTGTAAGTGATGCTATTCTGCTGCTTTCTACATTAAAAAAAGAAATATTCAAAATATAGAGATAGCTCGACTCTCATCAGGAACATATGGTGGCCCCAGAATAAATACTTCCCATGGAAATGTTTATACATAACGTTTTCTTTTTATAAAAAAAATATATTAAATCAAAGAGCGCCTCAATAGCCTAGTGGTTAAAGTGCTTGCAATCAAATATTGATCTCTATCAATGAGCCACTATGGGCTTTTCTAATTAAAAACGCTTTCCAACACAAATATACACTTTTAAGTATGTGTCGAGTACAATTTTAAATATATTTTTAATTAAGAATTACAGATTTCAAGTTTTTATAAACAAAATTTTAAAAGCTGTAACTTACCTTTTAGATTTTTTTTTAAATCACTGAGGTATTGACTTTTATATTTTTAATTTTAAATAAAATAAATTTGTTAAATTAAAATTATATAAGTTATAGATTTCAAGCATTTATAAATAAGATTTTAAAAGCTGTAACTTACCTTTTAGCTTTTTATGAAGATCACTCAGGTACTGACTTTTATATACATATTTTTAATTCTGCTTTTAATTTTTCTTTCAGATGAAATGTTTTCTTGAGTTCAAGCCAGGTGGAGCTCTCTGTCACATTTTCGCAGCAGTGTTCAAGTTTAAGAGTGATCAGGGATGGTGGGTACCATTTTAACTTCAATATAACACAAGGGGGTCTCAATAGCCTAATGGTATGTGCACTCGCCTGTCACACGGTCAATCTGAAATCAATCAGTCAGGTTTCTACTAGGCACATAAATGATATTTCTAATAGAAATGTTTCTGTTTCTGATGCTGATATGTGTTGAGTGGACTATTATCATTATTATTTTTATTATTGTTATTATTATTATTAATAAAAATATTTTGAATTTATTGTTAAAAAATAAAGATAAATAAATATAACCTAAACATTTTATGCATCAGTCTACAAAATTCCTATCCATGAAAATGGGGGAAATTAGCTAATTTCACAAATTGATTTATTTCCAGTTACACATGTTTTCCTGACTTTTCTAAAATGTGGACTCAATTGATTATAATCTGGGAGTCTGAACCAGAAAACCAAAAGTCCTACAATGGAGACTTTTTACAGCGCCAACATTTTTTATTGCATCAAATACCAAAGTCCCCTACTTTAACCATTACACATGAACCAAAACGTGACATTTTGTAGTAATGAATCACAATAGTACATGTTTAAAATAAAACGATACAAGTTTACTCTTGTTTTTCTACAGGCAAAGATCTGATTTTCAGTCACCATTTCATATGGACTGAAACATGAATTAAAAAACGATTACTCTCAGTTCTTTGCTAATTTTATAGGCAAAGATTTAATTTGCAGTCATTATCAAGCATAGACCGAAATGTGACATTTAAAAATAATCAGTCTCTGTATAATATGATAGTTTACCTTGTTTCAACAAAACCCAGACTCAAACCTCTTGTCATCGTTTTATAACAATATAAAACAATTACTCTCTTGTCTTTTCTATAGACGAAGATTTGATTTTGCAGTCAGTATCGAGCATAGACCAAAATGTGAAATGTTGTAATAGTCAGTCTCTGTATTATATGTAAGCTTACCTTGTTTCAACAGTACCCAAACCTCTTGTCATCAGTTTATAATAAAATATAAAAAAAATTACTTGTGTGTCTTTTCAACAGGCGAAGATTCGATTTCCAGTCGCCGTCACGTATGGACCGAAACGTCGAGATGTTCATGCAGATCGAGAAATCTCTCGTGTCCAACAAGTGCTGGACGCCCCCCAGTATCTACATCCGGCCGGACGTCGACAAGATCCTCGTACCCAAGTTGAAGGACATCATCAAACGACACCAGGGCTTGATGGTGGAGAAAGAGGAAGACGCGACACATATTGTTTACACTCTTCCTTCTCACCCACCTCCTAACGGTTTGTAATACAAGTTATTGATATTAATATTATGTTATTATTACAATGATGGTCGAGAAAGAGGAAGACGCAACACATATTGTTTACACTCTTCCTTCCCACCCACCTCCTAACGGTTTGTAATACAAGTTACTGATATTAATATTTTGTTATCACAATGATGGTCAAGAAAAAGGAAGACTCAACACATATTGTTTACACTCTTCCTTCCCACCCCCCTCCTAACGGTTTGTAATACAAGTTACTGATATTAATATTTTGTTATTATTACAATGATAGTGGAGAAAGAGGAAGACGCGACGCATATTGTTTACACTCTTCCTTCTCACCCACCTCCTAATGGTTTGTAATACAAGTTATTCATTATTTAAAGTGGCTATATCATTGATAGAACTAAATATTTTGTTATTATTACACTTATTGTCAAGAAAAAGGAAGATGTGACACATATTGTTTACACTCTTCCTTCTCACCCTCCTCCTAACGGTTTGTAATACAAGTTATTCATTATTTAAAGTGGCTATGTCATGGTTACTGACAACTTTTAGAATACAGTGGCCTGATGTCCATGACCAGTAATATTTAGTCTTTCGGCCAGTAAAAAATTACAGATTTACAGTGAATATTGTGGGCATGGCCGGTGAATTTTCCTGTCTATTGTCTTTATGGCAAGTATTTAGAAAAATTATAGAAACTTTAGGTTACAACTAGAATATTTTGTTATTATTACACTGATGGTGGAGAAAGAGAAAGATGCGATACATATTGTTTATACTTTTCCTTCCCAGCCCCGTCCTAATGGTTTGTAATACAAATTATTCATTATTTAAAGTGGCTATGTCATTGTTACAACTAAATATTTTGTTATTATTACACTGATTGTCAAGAAAAAGGAAGATGTGACACATATTGTTTACACTGTTCCATCTCACCCCCCTCCTAACGGTTTGTAATACAAGTTACTGATATTAATATTTTGTTATTATTACAATGATGGTGGAGAAAGAGGAAGACGGGACACATATTGTTTATACTCTTCCTTCTCACCCCCCTCCTAATGGTTTGTAATACAAGTTACTGATATTAATATTTTGTTATTATTACAATGATGGTGGAGAAAGAGGAAGACGCGACACATATTGTTTACACTCTTCCTTCTCACCCACCTCCTAACGGTTTGTAATACAAGTTATTGATATTAATATTATGTTATTATTACAATGATGGTCGAGAAAGAGGAAGACGCAACACATATTGTTTACACTCTTCCTTCCCACCCACCTCCTAACGGTTTGTAATACAAGTTACTGATATTAATATTTTGTTATCACAATGATGGTCAAGAAAAAGGAAGACTCAACACATATTGTTTACACTCTTCCTTCCCACCCCCCTCCTAACGGTTTGTAATACAAGTTACTGATATTAATATTTTGTTATTATTACAATGATAGTGGAGAAAGAGGAAGACGCGACGCATATTGTTTACACTCTTCCTTCTCACCCACCTCCTAATGGTTTGTAATACAAGTTATTCATTATTTAAAGTGGCTATATCATTGATAGAACTAAATATTTTGTTATTATTACACTTATTGTCAAGAAAAAGGAAGATGTGACACATATTGTTTACACTCTTCCTTCTCACCCTCCTCCTAACGGTTTGTAATACAAGTTATTCATTATTTAAAGTGGCTATGTCATGGTTACTGACAACTTTTAGAATACAGTGGCCTGATGTCCATGACCAGTAATATTTAGTCTTTCGGCCAGTAAAAAATTACAGATTTACAGTGAATATTGTGGGCATGGCCGGTGAATTTTCCTGTCTATTGTCTTTATGGCAAGTATTTAGAAAAATTATAGAAACTTTAGGTTACAACTAGAATATTTTGTTATTATTACACTGATGGTGGAGAAAGAGAAAGATGCGATACATATTGTTTATACTTTTCCTTCCCAGCCCCGTCCTAATGGTTTGTAATACAAATTATTCATTATTTAAAGTGGCTATGTCATTGTTACAACTAAATATTTTGTTATTATTACACTGATTGTCAAGAAAAAGGAAGATGTGACACATATTGTTTACACTGTTCCATCTCACCCCCCTCCTAACGGTTTGTAATACAAGTTACTGATATTAATATTTTGTTATTATTACAATGATGGTGGAGAAAGAGGAAGACGGGACACATATTGTTTACACTCTTCCTTCCCACCCTCCTCCTAACGGTTTGTAATACAAGTTAATCATTATTTAAAGTGGCTATGTCATGGTTACTGACAGCTTTTAGAATACAGTGGCCTGATGTCCATGGCCAGTAATATTTAGTTTTGGGCCAGTAAAAAATTACAGAATTACAGTAAATTGTAGGCATAGCCAGTGAATTTTCCTGTCTATTGTCTTTATGCAAGTATTTAGAAAAATTACAGAAGCTGTGTGCTACAACTAGAATATTTTGTTATTATTACGCTGATGGTTGAGAAAGAGGAAGACGCGACACATATTGTTTACACTCTTCCTTCTCACCCCCCTCCTAATGGTTTGTAATACAAGTTATTCATTATTTAAAGTGGCTATGTCATGGTTAGTGACAGCTTTTAGAATACACTGGCCCAATGTCCATGGCCAGTAATAATTAGTTTTGGGCCAGTAACAGATTACAGAATTACAGTGAATATTGTGGGCATGGCCAGTGAATTTTCCTGTCTATTGTCTTTATGGCAAGTAACATTTAGAAAAATTATGGAATTCTTGGGTTTCAACTCGAATATTTTGTTATTATTTCACTGGCGGTGGAGAAAGAGAAAGACGCGACACATATAGTATACACTGTGGTCTCACCCCTCTCCTAATGGTTTGTAATACAAGTTATTCATTATTTATAGTGGCTATATCATTGCTACAGCTTAAATATTTTGTTATTACTACACTGGTGGTGGAGAAAGTTATAAAATATTACTCTGAAATAGAAAGATAACATTTTCGGATACATGCACATAAAAAATGATGATCAAATGTCTTTTTCTATTAAAAATAATAAATTATGAGGGAAATCCAATTGGAGTGACACTCAAAATTTAACCGTGAAATCAAGGTTATATGTGTACACAGATAACGCGATAAATTGAAATAGGAGATGAAGGCAAAAATGCAAACTAGAAAGGGTCCGAGGCAGAGGGTGACTGAATCAGAAAAAAAGAATATGATCCCAAACTAAAGAGAGAAACATCACTGTGCTAATTAGCCACAAATATTCCTGGAAAACCCACCCACAGAATGTTTGTTAATTTATTAATATTTAGTTAATTATACCACAAATAAATGTTAGATTGATTAATATGCTGTTACATATAACAAATAAATGTAATAATAATAAAATATTCGAGTTGTAACTGTGATATAGCCACTGGAATAGCAAGATGTGATAAAGTCCAGCAACCCATAACACCACTCAATCACTTACCCTTTAGGCTATATTCCGTTCCAGTGCTCCACGACTGGTGTATCAAAGGTTGTGGTGTGCTATACTATGTATGGGATGGTGTATATGAAAGATCTCTTTGTTGCTTATCGGAAGGAGTAGCCTATGTGGCGGCAACAGGTTTCTGTTCTGACTATTGGTATGGTCCTTAACAATGTCTGATGTCACATAACTGTAAATGAAATATGTTGAGTACATCATTAAATAAAAAAAAAATTCCTTCACTCAGTCACTTAGCTGTGTCTCACTCTCCTAAAGAAAAACTGATTTTGGTTTACCAATGTGTTTGAGTAGTATTTTAATGTATGAAGTTTAATAATAATTGAATTTTTCCAATTTGGTTCAGAGCAGGTTTTCCCCGATCTTGTGAATCTGTATTATAACTGTTTGATGAGCAGAATGCTTATTGTACTGTAAACATTTCCCTTACAGATGATTTCTTCCGACCCGTTTTGAAGCGAGATCGAAATACTTTAATTCACTGGTGGTACCAACCTGACAGGTATGTTATTAATCTATATTCTCTTTTATGTAATTGAATCTATAAAAACAATGATGTATATTAAAAAAATCTTTAGGTGTTGTGTTATATTTGGAGTCCAGAAATGCATGTAATTGATGGCATTAGTGTTAAATTATTTTATTACCTACACGGTACAGCGTAACTAGGGACATATTTATCGTATGATTTCCATTGTTGTTAATAACAAAATCATATGTTCTCTCAAAATCAATGGTTGGTTGTCATTAGAGTACACCTCCTTTTGATTGGTTGGTAAAACGTTAAAAAACTCGAGGGAGATCATGTTTGGTGTAGGACGTCATACAGTTAAAGAGAAGACTTAGAGTCATCTCTGTAAGTTGTAAACATCAGAGAAGTTTTACGGTAATAAATATTACATTAATGACCATGAAAGACAATGTTTACGACACTCGTGCCTAAATTGTCGCATTTCCCTCGCTATCACTCAGGAAATATAATCTAGCCACTTGTGTTGTAACTATTGTCTGTGCATATAATATCCTCTATTTATTTAGCCAGTGTGAACCAGGGTTATCACCGGACTCCATATTTTTAAATTGGGGGTGGGGGGGTCATTAAAGCTTTTTTGCGAAATTTGACATTTGAGTTTTTTAATGTTTTACCAAGCCAATCACAATGAGGTGTACTCATATTATATGATTTTAAGATAAAACTAAAAAGTCAAGTGTCCTGTTTAACTTTTCTGCTTCAAAAGAAGACACATTTTCAAGGGTCAGTGAGATCCCTGGCAGCCCTGGTTTTGAATGATGAACTCTGACACTATGTTCTGTGTGTAATTTCAGTTACGACAGCTGGGTAACGGAGGTGAACATCGACTATGAACCTGATTCCCCACTCACTAAACACGGACCCTGGGAGGTAAGTGTCACTGCATGATTGCCTCAACATTCTGAACACTGAATACTTTTATTACTTTGTTTGTTTTCTCCTGAAAATGCCAACATTTGCTTGTTGAGATAAAAACAAATACAAAACATCTGTGGTTTTAAACAGTTTACTTTCCACATTTTGTGAAAAGACTTACAGTAATGGGTACCTAATTGTAACTTTATATATTATATATTTATTCACTTTTTAAATATTAAAAAAGCACAAAAACCCATAAAATTATGTCCGCCTGTGAACTGATTATGTTCAAGCTGTTTTTGTTATTTTTAAAATTGCATTTTATCTCTGTTAAAAACATTGAAAAAAACTAAATTAAAAATGTATTTTTAAATTAATTTTTGTTTAATTCTTTTGTGAAGCCTGCTTTAGTATTATCATTATCATCAATATATTATTATTATTATTATTATTATTATTATTATTATTATTATTATTATATTACAGGTGAGTGCTCGGTGGCTAATAGACCTGGAAGAGTTCAACGAGTGGATGAATGAAGAAGATTACTTAGTGGAGGACGAATTTAATGTAAGTTCATACATCGGATATCACTTATTATTGCGATCGATCCATGTCAAGTAGCTACTAGGGATTTTTCTAATTAATTATAATGCTTCTGACACCAATTTAATCATAAATGTGTTGAGTGTCCAATTAAATAACAATAAAATTTAAAGTTTTACTGTGAATGTACTAAGTGTTTTATGATTGAGAGATTTTGTTATTTAGTTTTTTAATGTTTTTTTTCTTTATCTTTCTTCCTTATTTTTTTCTTCTCTCAATAACTTGTATAATTGTTTCGTTCTGTTTTTAACTTTAGACTGATGTAGGCAGCAAGAAGTACAAGAAATCTAACAGACTGAAGTTAACAGTGGAAGACGTAAGTACTCAAATTATTTTACTCTGTGGGAATTGTTAAAGGAAAATAAATAAACAATATTTTTGTCCTGTTGAATCTTTTTTATACTGTGTCCTAACTACTAACCTCTGGCCTTTCTCCCATATATTCTCTTTGCACCAAACGTTAATTGCATCTTTTTATTTTTACTAGTACGATCATGGACATATCGTAAAGGTATATCTTGAGTGTATTACAGGGTCCTGTTTTTTTGTAATACATCACACTTTGCAGTAAACATTTGTATAAATTGGTACACAATTCTAAATCATTTGTTAATAAAAATTTCTTTTCAATCATAACTTTTCCTAATAAAAATTCTGGGATTTTGAAGGAAGAAGAAGAATAAGCTAATTAAAATTGAAAAAAAAAACATATATCCTGACATTAAATTTATTAATATTTACTTTCCATCAGGATAATGTTTTTCATTTATTACTGGGCAGAGTGTAAAACTTGCTGGCCTGAGCCATCGTGCCACCATGTTATAGAAGGCCTGATAAAACTAAACAAAACTAAGCATCAAAAGACACTTTTCAAGGGTCACAAGACATAAAACATTTTACCCCAATGGTCACACGTAACGTAGGACATATATATATTTTTTTCTCACTTGTAGATATTGTGTATTGGTTTAAAAGTTAATTTCATTGGGTAGTATAGTTGATCTGGACCAATCAACGTGCTCATACTATAACAACATGACGTAATTCTCATATTTGTCGTCTGATGTCATGGCATCGAAGACAAAAAGTTTACACCTTTTGTAAACTTTAGCTGGAATGTTTAATTGGCAGGACAGTTTTGTTGTAATAAATAAAATATTACATGAGTGTCCAAGACAACAATATTTAAGACACTCATGTCATAAATATCATTTGTTGGGGACACTTGTGTAACATCCTCTATAAATGAAATGTCAAAATTTTCCTATATCATTTTAACAGATTGTTGGCAGTGTCGAATATGAACGAAGGGAGAAGCGAAGCGACAAGAAGGGGAAGCGAAAACGCTCCCCCTCCCCTCCCCCTCCTCCTCTTGAGAAGAAGCAGAAACGTAAAAGGTAGGTTTCAGTCCTGCTTTTAACATGTAGCTGTAGTCCAGTGGTTTGACTATCAATGTGATGTGCGTTTGGTTTGACACTGGTCCCTGGTAATAATAATAATAATAATAATAATAATAATAATAATAAAACATTATATTTATCCTTTCTGAGATTTATTCTAAATAAAATGTTTCTGAACCCAATATCATAATTAGTAAAATGTGTTGAGTGTGTCTTTAAACAAATAAAATAAATAAAGGTTTTTTTATTTTATTTTTTAAATGTGTAGTGATGAGTATACTATTAAATGAACAAAATAAATAAATGAAACCATAATTATATTTTTTATTTAAATGTTGTCATTAAATTTATTAAAATAAAAATACTGATGCAAATCATAGGACAATATATTCACCTAAAGAGTGAATTTCCTGTTAATAAAATTGTAATTAGTCGGAAAATAGAGTTCAGCTTTTATTTCAAATAACAACGATATTGTTAGGTGTTTGGAATTATAAGAATTCAATGTGTTAATTTTTGAGTTTCATGGAAATATGAAATGCGACACCACTTTACATACTTAGTATGAATGGCTTCACGCTAACGTGCTAAGCCATTCATATAGTGTGATTCATACTTGCATGAAACTCAAACATCACGTTCAATCTTAAATAATTGTGTGTTGTGTGTGTAGTGGTCGGACGTCTGGTCCACCGAGTGCCAGCAAGAAGCGGTCAGCTCGGGAAGAGGATGAAGATGACCTGACCAAAGACATGGACGAACCAACACCCGAACCCAACATACAGGAGGTGACCGTCAACAAACAAGGTAGGTGTTATCAGTGAGAGAGAAAACGAGGGGGGAGAGGGAAACAGACAGAGAGAGAGAGAAAGAAAATAAGAGAATAAAAATGAGAGAATGAGATAAACACTCCCAACATACAGGAGATTACTGTCAACAAACAAGGTAGGTGTTTTGTGTGAGAGAGAGAGAGAGAGAGTCATAGAGAGACATATTGTGAGAGAGAGAGAAAACGAAAGAGGAACAGAGAGAGAGAGGGACATATATACAGAAAGAGAGACACCCAGAAACACCCCCAGCATACATGAGGTGAATGTCAAACATACAACGTAGGTTTTGTGTGTGTGTGTGAGTGAGAGAGAGGGGGAGTGAGAGAGAGAGAGACAGAGAGATAGCAAAGAGAGATGCAGCATAGGGAAAGAGTGGGGAAAGAGAGAGAGAGAGAGAGATGATAGGAAGACAAAGGGTGGTTTGTAAGAGAGTAAATAGCTGACAGGGACATATAAAGAGTAGAAACTGAGACAGTATTTCCAGATTAAAAAAGAAATTAATAATATTTAGAATTTTTTTTTTTTTTAAATCAGGCTGCCTGGTTAGGTAAATATATCTGAATGTAATGATCATTGTGTGTGTTTGTTACAGTTGTGGGGTCACGGACTAAGTCTGACAGTGAGCAGCAGCCAATCAAAGGTGGTACTCTGATGGACTTGGATGAGGAGCCAGGAGACAAGGTAATGATTGGTCACATCTCACTTGGCCCCGCCCACTCCAGTTTTAGCCCCACCCATCTTACTTGTAACTGTGTGTAACTCATAGCAATTCATGGTCATGTGTCATTAATTTTACACACTCCATTTCTCAGTCTACTAATCTTACTTGTAACTACGTAACTCATAATGTTTTGTTATATGTTGTTACCTAGCCTCACCTACTCCATTAATAACTCCACCCATTTTATATATAACCTGTAACAATTTATACGGTAGTATCGGAAATATACTACAAATGATTTCATAATTTCTTTCACGTTAAACTGGCAAATAAATATTTTGTATATATCACTTTAGAAACACTCATCCTATTTTATAATTTACATGTTTCAGCTATTTCAGAGATGGTGTTTACTTTCGGAAAACATTTAAATAAACAGATGATTTGCACACTTCGTTGAAACAGACTATGGAAAGCATTTAATCATAAGTGTCAAATTTGTTTTATCTCAAAGACAAACTATTATTTAAATATTTTGCATCACAGCATAATTGATTAAATATACAAAACCTTTTTATTTATTATAAATTAAAAATGTAAATACATTAGATATTTAGATCATCATGCAACCAGGTAGGCCTATTACAAAACGCATGTCCTTCATGGTTCCTTGAAAAGTTTGCTTAAATATTACTGACATCATAAGTATTCCTCTCCGTGTTTAGTCAGAACAGAAACCTGCTGCTGCCACATAGGCTGTTCCTTCCGATAAGCAGCAAGGGTCTTTTATTTGCACCATCCCACAGACAGGATAGCACATAGCACAGCCTTTGGTACACAGTCATGGAGTACTGGCTGGAACGAGACATAACCCAAAGGGTCGACCATGTAGGATGGATCCTCACATTTTAATGAATAATTCAGTTAAGTGTGCTTGTGACATAGACCCCCACACAAATTACATTCAAAAGGTCATGGAATTTGCCTTGGAAAAAAGTCATTTGGAATTTGATTGGTGATGAAGTGTATGAACCCTGTTATACTTATTATCATCGTAATTATTCCTCTCTGGAGCGGGACGTAGCTCAGAGGTAGAGTGTTCACTCATGATGTGGTGGGTCGACAGATCAATCCTGCCTGGTGCACGCATTGGGCTATGTCTTGTTCTAGCCAGTGCTCAACGACTGGTACCAAAAGCCGTGGTATGTACTATCCTGTCTGCTTATCGGAAGGAGTAGCCTATGTGGCAACAGCGGGTTTCCATTCTGACTATCAATATGGTCCTTAACCATATGTCTGACGCCATATAACCGTAAATAAAATGTG
>JAVCKW010129912.1:0-12910 GCA_034780715.1 Peltospira delicata | reverse complement strand
CACACATGCACGTGCACGGACTAACACGACTCTCTTGCTTGTTCCGCAGCACGTACTACTGTCGTCACTGCAGCAGCGGCATCAGCAGCGGCAACATGCGGTACGGGAGCGCCGTGGTGCAGAGCCGCTGCATCAAGACGTACCGCTACGTGGGCGTATACGCCTACTGTGAGAACAACGTCATCAACAGCAGGATCGTCTATATGCGCATCGTCATCCCGGACAACTGCATCTGCAAGTCCGTCTACTGCTACCCAAACTATCACTAGACGTCACCTCCACCAACAGCCGGCGCCTGCTGCCTAGTGGCGTTGTGTAAAGTAGCAACCTCATTTAATTATGCCATTGTGTGAAGCGGCAACCTATGATTAAATATTGTTATTGTATATAGCAGCCACCTATTTTTGAATATCATTGTTTAAAGCAGCCACTTATTTTTGAATGTCATTGTTTAAAGCAAACTATTGTGCAAAGCGGTTAAATGTTAGTCCACTGTGTAAAGCAGCCACTTATGATTAAATACTTTGTTTCTTTATAGAGACAGTTTATTTTGATTGTACATCTACACTACAATTATAAATAAATATCGTATTATTAGACGGGTGTGGCCTGCTATACCCCCATTTTCTATTCTATTTCTGGTTTGAAGTAGGCTTACCCAGTTTATAACAGTATATCTCTTTTCTTTTTCCCCTCTATTTAGTTAGACAATAATCATGTTTTACAAAATACAGTACCAAGTATTTGCATTTCATGGTATATAGCCTACTATATAATTATGTATACCTAATCACTTGTAATTAACAAAAAAAAAATTAAATACTTATTGTGTATAGCAATGTGTATCCATATTTTCAATCTGTTCCTCAATCCAGCCAATGCTTCACAACTTGTTTGAATGGCCATGAAAATTACTATCTTGTCTGTGAAATGGCGCCTATAAAAATCATCTCTAATCCGACTGGTTTATAATCACAGGAATTAAAATATGTTGCATTCGAGTATAAATACAAAAGTTCCTTTTTTCAAATGTTCTGGATGGTATGCAGCCATAGCAGGGTTAAAGATCTGCGTCAGAATTCCTGCAAATCTTAAACATCAAAATACACTTGAATTTCCATGAAATAATGACTACCAAAACTTTATTTAAATATTGGGACTGTGTAAAACATTAAACAAATAATTAAATCATATTAAAATTCATATACGATAAGAATTATGGAATTCATGCAACATATTGTGAATGTGGGGTTTAGCCAATAATCAGTCTTGTTCATCTTTGATAATAGTTCGATTCAGTGGATTCTCGCGGATAGCTGTCACGCGTATCTAACATGTATATAAAATAGTATATTTCCAACTTTCTGTATTATATAGTAGTGTGGTTTTATCTTTTATTATTGGAACGTATTTGTGGTTATGTATTGAGGGTTATAAATGTACGGTAACTATTCTACTCATTTACTGCATGTATATGTGGCTTTATCTTTTATTATTGGAACTCATTTTTAAATTGTGTACTGAAGGTTATAAATGTATGGTAACTTAATCCTACTCATTTACTACATGTATGTTAGGGATTTCACAATCTTACTGTAACACATGTATATGTATGTGTGGTTTTATCTTGTATTCTTGGAACGTATATTTGGTTGTGTACTGAGGGTTATAAATGTACGCTAACTGTAGTCCTACGCATTTACTGCATGTATTCTGTAACTATAAACATCTACATATATAATAAACATAATAGAGCTTTAAATGAAGCGCGTTGTTGTATTTTAAATACTGTACTGAATAATGTGTTCCACATATGCTACAATGAAAGGCCTTTGTTATCCGGTCTGTGAGATGGTGAACATAGAAGATCGTTTGCTGCCAATCGAAAAGAGTGGCTCGTGAAGTGTGTAGCCAGGTTTTAATCGGGATTCTAAACGTGCTATGCCTTATTAAATAACAGTCTCTCCACTGCATCCTGTCGACTGGAACGGCGTTCCTTAAAGGGATGTTCTCGCTATGATTTGTTGTACCGATTGGTAGCATATGACCAAATCGTACTATAATAAAATTTCAGTCTTATTTTGCTAGATTTTGTCTATTGCATTGGTTCGATTCATCAGGCTGTCTTGGCATGTAACCGACATATGTCGAAATGGAAATTAAGCATCATTGCGAGCATTGGAGCTATAAATACCCATCACTACCCCCAATCTTTTCCCAGAGTTTCA
This sequence comes from Peltospira delicata, assembly GCA_034780715.1. Taxonomy (NCBI): domain Eukaryota; kingdom Metazoa; phylum Mollusca; class Gastropoda; order Neomphalida; family Peltospiridae; genus Peltospira; species Peltospira delicata. The sequence continues at coordinate 10,682 of JAVCKW010129912.1, read as the reverse complement.
CTTGCATTCGCTAAAACCTTACCATTTCATGTTTACTTCCTGCAATTGTCGCAAAACATGCCACAACGCGCGTTAAATGTTTTGAGGGTGCTTTTGGGCATACTGTCCTATTGCAGGAACATTAATAAACGTGGTCATTCAACACAGCACACTTTTTCTCTTTCGCTATCACCTATGCGTTTAACAAAAGAAAGCATAGGTGATAGCGAAAGAAAAAACCAAAGGACAGAGTACATCTGTATGCATTAGTCCTAGCAATGCAGTAGGCATTCAGGTTACCCTCGGTTGGTTCACGTGTGAACACCAAATGCAGGGCAGGGGGAAGATCTCATCCGCCACTGATATGATATTGACCACGCTCGACTAGTACACCCAGCATGTCTTGCAATGTCAATCACTCTTCGCATAAATTAGTGGGCATCATTGGTATACTACAAAAGCTATATATGTATTTTATATATATATATTTTTATAAAGATAATTATACGCACTTTGAAGCGTTTTCGTTCACAATGTCAGTATGACAAATAAAATAAATTTACCCAATACTAAATTGGACATGTCGCACCATACATGCACATGCAAACTAAATATTACCTTATTGCAGATTAAACATTATAAAATAATCAATGATAATACAAGGTTAAGTCTAATAGTTTTATTACACAATGAATTCTTTAACACAACAAATATTTTGTACTGATAAAATTATTACTCCAAAGATCAGTATCAAAATATATTAAAAATGTATTTTATGTTTGCTATACAATAATGGTTATAAAATATAAAAACTAAGAAATTTAACACTGAAAATAAAAAGTATACAACATATAAAATATGAATAGGAATATAATTATCTGAAATAAGATAATTTCAGTATATTTGCAAATAAACCCTTTATGTTTTAAAATGTCTATAAACGGCTTGACAACTTCAGATATCTTTCCAATGGGGTATCCTTCCAGTTATACAGAAAAATATGTCTTGATGCTCTTTGTATCCTTAGAACTGCTTTGCCTTCCCTTCTTAGCCAAAGATCCAGAATGAACTTCGTTGGAATTCCTATAATATCAAAGGTGAAATTCTTCAACACAAGGCTTCTAGAATCTTCTTTAAAACACAGATATGGTATAAAATTTTTTTCGAAAATCACTAGCCCTTAATGAAAATGCACAAGGCCACAGCAGTTACTTATTAGCCAAATACTGAATATCATTTGCCAGCGCGATAGGGCTATCATATTACTGAAGGCCCACTAAACATGTTTAAAATGAAATTTTGGGAGCAGGACAAAGCTTCAGCGGTTCAGCATTTGCTCATGGTGTGGTGGGTCATCGGATCACTCTCTCCCTTTGGACCCATTCAAAGACTGGACCATATCTCATCCCAGCTAGTGCACTACAACTGGTGTAACAAAGGCAGTGGTGTGTACTATACTATCTGTAGGAGAGAATATTTAAATGATCCCTTGCAGCAGTGTTTCCTCTACAATGGTCTTTAACCATATGTTAGACTAAATAACCGTAGGTAAAATGTTTTCAACATGTCATTAAATAAGTTAAAATTATGCATAAAACAAGATTCTGTCAAGCACTTCAATATAAGTTCAAGCCCAGTGGCAGTGCTTATACACTTTAGACTCTAGACTAATAAAACCCAGTTTAACATAAAGGGAATGCCATTCAAATAGCATCACATTTTGTGTGGACTATTTAAAGTTTTATAAGCACAAGGCTAGAACTTGTACCTTTAGAAAGCTGCCTTAATAGCCTAGTGGTGAAAGTGCCCACCTGAAATCAATCTCTGTCAGGTAGCCACTAGGATGAAGTAATTTTACAGTCCCTGCAGCCTCCTCTAGCTGAGCATTTTATTTGGGTTTTACTTGAGGAAGGTATGGAGTTAAAATGTTTCTGGAGCCAATATAACCACTTATAAAAAGGTGTTGGGTGCACTGTTAAGTATTATTATTACATACCTTTTGGTTTTGGTTTTCCTGTGGTTGTGTTTCTCTTCCCGCAGTATCTCTCTGATGGTGCTGTGGCTTAGACAGGAGTCCACGTGCTGGCTGAAGTCTACGATGTCCCAGTCCTGCTTGGCTGCGTTACACAGCGGGCACACACTCACACCTGGCTCCCCACCCTCCTCACAGCCCCCCATCTCACCATCCCCCCTCCCAACTCCAGTATTGGACACACCAGCTGTCTGGATGTCACTACACAACACATCAGCGGTCTGGGTGTCACTACACAACAAACCAGCTGTCTGGTTGTCAGTACACAACACACCAGCTGTCTGGTTGTCAGTACATGACACACCAGCTGTCTGGTTGTCAGTACACAACAAACCAGCTGTCTGGTTGTCAGTACACAACACACCAGCTGTCTGGTTGTCAGTACACAACACACCAGCTGTCTGGTTGACAGTACACAACACACCAGCTGTCTGGTTGTCACTACACAACACACCAGCTGTCTGGTTGTCAGTACACAACACACCAGCTGTCTGGTTGTCAGTACACAACACACCACCTGTCTGGTTGTCAGTACACAACACACCAGCTGTCTGGTTGTCAGTACACAACACACCAGCTGTCTGGTTGTCAGTACAGGACACACCAGTTGTCTGGGTGCTAGTACAGGCCTTAATGTCAGAATCCATGCTATCACTGGATGCTGCTGTGATTTGTCTGAACAAGCAGATATCGAGGTGATCGTTGAAGTAGTTGAGGTTTTTACACACCACTGTCTGAAAGCAGACTGGACACTCGTACCTCTCCAAACACACCGATTTGTTGTCAGCAGAAACAGATGACTCAGATCTCTCTCTGCTAATGTTTTGTGAGTTGTCCTCATTGCCTGCAACATCAACAACATTCTCAACATTGTTGACAGGTAACAAATTACTGCCAACAGGTAATGAAGTACTGCCAACAGATCCTGAAGTACCTGGGACACATTTTTCAGAATTAGTTTCTGAACATTCTTCTGATCTATAACAAATTCTGTTTGAAGTACCAGCCACAGCCACACTTTGTTGTGCAGAGGCACCATGTTGTATATGAGTGTCTGACAAACTGTTGTTGTCACAACCTTCCACAGTTCCACCCTCGGCAATGTTGTTCTCTGTTTTGTAATCTCTGCAGACAAATTCACTTCTTAATGCAGAATGACGTTTGGTTTTAAACAAGTGTTTACGTGGTGATCTTATGAGTACCTGACTCTCAGTTTGATCAGCATCCATCTGATTCTTGCTGGTTTCTAAAGCGTGTTCATGTTCACATCTGCTGGATGAATCATCATTTGACATAAGTGGGAAGCTAGAGACATTCTCTATCAATATCGGCATACCAGTATTTCTTGAAGCAGGAATGGGGGATTGTTCTTGTCTACCAGGAGTATGACTTTGTGTACCAGGAATTTGTTTTTGATGACACTGCTCATCTGAAAATGGTTTAGACACCATTTTCTTGAACATCCCAACGATTGTGTCCTGTTTGACAGTCTCATTTTGCTGCACAAGGTTTGACATGCGCACACCTGCAAATACAAGCAAACACAAGTTAAGCAAAACACGGACGAGAGGAATGTCATTGAATGACATACCAGTGTCTAATCTGTCTTGTATATGTTTTACTATTAAAAAAAAATGCTACCCAATTCTGAATAATTTAATACTGGTAGCTAATATGTTTTCTATTAAATCACAATCTTTTCTAGTCACAATTGAAAAAATAAACTGAATTTTGTATTTTATATATATATATATATATATAAAACCGGACCATCAATAAACAGGAATCCTCTCAAAACAGGATATCTTACATAGTCCCATGATTTGGTTTAATACTAAAATGAATCCCTCTAAACCGGAAATCCTAGAATTATTTCTTGGTCTCATGGATGTCTGCTTTTCAATAGGTTATATATATTAAAAAAAAAATTCCCTGCTTATACACGTATGTATAATTTTGAGTAGGAAAGGTTGTAGAGACCTACCCATCAGTCTAAGCCGCAGCAGGCCTGGAGCTGCTCTGTGTATCTCTGTTTTCAGCAGCTGGCTGGCCGCGGCGTAGATGGCGTGGTAGTCAGCAGTGTGCTCGGGCAGCGTGACAGCACGTGTCATCACGGCGAACTCGACTGTCTTCAGCTTGAGTGTGACTGTGCGACCCTGGATCAAACAACATCATTGACAATAGTTACTTTTTTGTATTAAACAGCATCTACAATATTTTTATTTTATTAAACAAACAGCAATATCTGCAATAATGTTTTTTTTTATTAAACAAAGAATATCTACATTATTTTATTTTTTTATTAAACAAACACTATCTGATATATTTATTTTTTATTAAACACACAAATTCTGATATATTTATTTTTTATTAAACAAACAATATCAAATATATTTATTTTTGTATTAAATAAACAATATCTGATATATATATTTTTAATTAAACAAGCAACAATATCTGAAATATTTCTTTTTAATTAAACAAACAATATCTGCAGTATTTATTTTTTATTTAACAAACAGCAATATCTACACTATTTACATTTTATTTAACTATGCAATCATTTTGTTAATGGTTATAGTAGTGTCAAAAACATTTTAATAAGAAAAAACCTATAGGCTACTTGAGACAGATCAATCTCGGGTCGACAGAGTGATAGGCGGGTGCAATCACCACTAGGCTGTGTTCTGACACACACAACTACCATAACACATACTGCAGAGTGTCATCTTCACACGACATACCGGTAGATCTCTTATTAAGTATATATGTTCTCTCTTTTTTTAATGTACTTTAAAAATGCACTCAATATACCACATACCGTAATCGGAAATGATTGAGGTCTAAAATGTTCATGTTTTGGGAACAAAAAACACTTAGATTTTTTGTTCTTGAGGTTCAATAAATTTTAAAAGACAATTTAGTTTTTTGTGTTTTACGATATATTAGTTACGAGAATCACGTGTTATTTTTTACTATTATTTGTTATGAGATTAACGATAGATGCCAATTACTACTATTTGATATCGCCAATGCCCTGGTTAAACAATTACCCACTTATTTACAGGTGTCGTCTACCACTTTATGCTATTAGTGAGGCAACTGATTATGGAGGTTGATAAAGATTCCACATTAATGTGACCTTTAGCTCCGCCTCCTTGAGGTCAGCTGCCAGTGATTGACAGAGTTCACTGCATTTGCTGTAGAGGTCCACCGGCCGGCTTATTTCAGAGAACGTTCTGAAAGCAAGACATTATTATATGAGTTGACAACATAGAATGTAAACAGAGAGAGAGAGAGTGAGAGAGAGAGAGAGAGAGAGAGTGAGAGAAAGAGAGAAAGGGTTAGACAGAAATCGAGAAAGAGACAGAAAGATGTTTATTAACAGATGACCCAATCAACACATTTTATTTACAGTTACATGGAATCAAACATATGGTTAAGGACTATTATGATAGTGAGAACAGAAACCTACTACTACCACACTGACTATTCTTTCCAATCAGCAGCAAGGGATCTTTTACATGCACCATCTCAAAACCCTAAATAGCACATACCACAGCCTTTGTTAAACTAGTTTTAGCATTAGCTGAAATGAGACATAGCCCATTGGTGAGATTGATCCAACAACCAACTACACCATGAGTGAATGGACCATGGTCTTACCTCTCTGTGCTCATGCTTTTCCTCTCACCGTCTCTACAAAATAAAAACAACAAAATAAACATGTCTTTTGTGAAAATCAAACAAGAATTATTATATTTGTATACTATAACTATTTCTGGGTTTCTACAACTTTTCTAAATATTACTTGCCACAAAGTCAATACATATAATTCAATGGCTAGTGTATCAATTTATTGTAATTTTGTAATTATTTACTGACCCAAAACTAAAAATAATTGTCATGGACATCATGCCACTGTATTCTACAAACTCTGCTATTTTCCTCTATGTGACAACACACACCATTTTTATTACAAGTTACATTGGAGTTGGAAACACTTTAATAGGGATCAGCACATTGTGTATTTTTAGGTCGCTCTGCTATCAACTGTTTGTGTTACGTAACACATTAGAATGGAAGTTAGGCAAGGATTTTGTTTTTTCTATCAAACCTTACAAAAATGTGGTTTTGCTTTACTTTACAAATATGCGTGATAACTAATACTCCAATAAAACACTGGCAATGTTAACAACACATTTTATATGACAATGCACTCAACACATTTTATTTAAGTTATATTTCGTTGATAATTTTGAGAGTCAGAGAAGAAACCCTCTGCCGCCACATGAGCTACTCCTTCCAATTAACAGCAAGGGTTCTTTTATATGCACCATCCCAGACAAGATAATATTTGTTACACCAATTGTTAATCCGCCATGTGGGATCGATCTGAAGACCACTGCACCATGAGCGAATGCTCCACCTCAGAGCTGTGTCATGCACTGAATCATTCCAAGGAAGGAAGAAGTGTTTTATTTAATGACGCACTCAACATATTATATTTACGGTTATATGGCGTCAGACACATGGTTAAGGACCATATTGATAGTCAGAATGGAAACCCGCTGCTGCCACATAAGCTACCCCTTCCAATATGCAGCAACAGATATTTTACATGCACCATATCACGGACAGGATAGCACATATCACAGCCTTTGTTACACCAGCTGTGAGTCCACCATGTGGGATCAATCTGAACACCACAACATCATGAGTGAAAGCTCCACCTTAAAGCTGTGTCCTGCAGTCAGTTGTTTTTATTTAATGTGCAAAACTGTTGAAACATCCTTCGATATTTCAAAAACTAATTAATTATGCAAGAAAAATAATCAAACACTCATGTCTGTTGAAGGCTAATTTCAGACAGTTGTATCTCTCAGGTTGAAGTGATTCAACAACCACTCATGCTAGATTCTTTTCTTCTATTTCTAACCTGTCCACAGTGGTGGAGCCCAGGCCGAGACAGACTCTCATGAAGTAGCTGAAGGAGATGGGGGAGTAGAGGCAGTGGAGCAGCGACCGCTTGTGGTACAGGTCACTGCAGGTCACCACGCCGACAGCTCGCAGCATCTTCTCGGAAACCTTTCCAATTCCAGGGATCTGTACAAACATATACACTCGTGTGACCAAGAAATAAATCCAGTTTTGAGGGGTTTCTGGTTTGGAGGGGTTCATTTTGGTGTTAAAGTAAATCATGGGACTATGTAAAATGTCCAGTTTATAGAGGATTCTGGTTAACTGATGGTCCAGTTTTGAGGGGTTTCACTTTATTTTATTTCATTTTTGTAACTTGTCTAGAATCTAATTAGTTTGGTATTTTATCGTATTTTGCTGCACTAATTTTTGGTAAATTACTACACATTTCTCAATAATTTGGTGATCAAAATTTTAAGAACAAATTATGTTTTGTTATTGTTTTAATTTGTATTGTCATGTTTTATTAAATAGTGTTCTTTTTAACCATGTGTGTTTTTTATTAAATATATATAAATAATTATTTCCTCTATTATATTGTAAAAAGATTAATTATGAAAATTCTGAGTTGTTCTTGTTTAAAACAGCTTCTTATATTATTAAATAAATCTGTAATTAAGTTTACTTGTAAAAAGAACACAACTTTTTCTTATATTTAATTAGTGTAATAACACACCTTTTAGAGTGTGTCTGTGAACATTTATCAGCAAATTAAAGTGATCAAAAAGTTTTTTGTTGTTAATGGTGTCCCTTTTCCATGCTTGAGAACCAGAGGAAGTATTACATCAATACCAAATACCATACCGATAACGCAGTAAATCACCACCAAAATACCAATACTGAATATAAATTTTAATACCGCCCAGGTGTATCACCTATAGTGACTATACACACTGCCTGCTACCTTTCTGATGGGCAGCGGCCTGATGAACTCCATCACACTCTCTCTGTCGGGCTGAATCCTGTACTGGCCGTCTGGCTTGTTCTTGTCTGAACACACCTTGGCTAGCATCATGTTGGGGGCGATACCTGAAACACAACACTTCTACAGTGGGTTTAACCGCCTTCGTAATGGACATCAAGGCAAGTGGTGATAGCAGTTTCACTTGCCTGGATATATTTTCACTTGCCCGATTAATATTTTCTAAAAACCCCAAAACAAGAAAGCAAAACATTAAATTTTAAAAATAATATTTAAAAAAATAAAAATGTTCGCCAGGCGGCTATTACCTTACTCTAGGTTTTCTGTTGCCTGTTGTTAGTTTCAGTTGCTAGGGGTGATTAGGTAATTGTTAAATTCAAACACTGCTCTTAGATTAGTATAATTCTAAAACAGTCTATGATATGAATAATGAAAGTAAGCTTTCTCACTTAAAATGTAGTTGGATTTGGGTAAGCAGAGATTCTACAAAACTATCTATCTTTTTGCTTTCTATTGTAGAAATTACATCTCACCCTCAAAGGAAACTTTACACAACCAGTAAACACCAGTATTAAAGGGGCAGTACTAAAGGGGCAGTATTAAAGGAGGGGTACTAAAGGGGTGATATTAAAGGGGCAGTATTAAAGGGATGGTACTAAAGGTGCAGTTCTAAAGGGATGGTACTAAAGATGCAGTATTAAAGGGGTGATATTAAAGGGGCAGCATTAAAGGGCAGTATCAAAGGGGCAGTACAAAAGGTGTGGTATTAAATTGCTAGTATTAAAGGTGCAGTATTAAAGGGATGGTAATAAAGGGGTGGTAGTAAAGGGCATAACTAAAGGGGTAATACTAAAGGGGCAATAAAGGGGCATTATTAAAAGGGGCAAATTTAAAGGGTCAGTACTAAAGGAGAGATACTTAAGGGGCGGTCTTAAAGGGGTGGTTAAAAAGGGCAGTATTAACATGGCGGTACTAAAGTGGTTGTTAAAAGGGGCAGTATTATAGGGGCGGTACTGTGTTCTAGTCTCACCTGCGCTGGCCGTGAGCCTCGTACGCTGTTCAACTCGACACCGCATCTCTCGCACCGCCTCCTCCACACCCCGCCCAAACACCTTCACCTCGCACGGCGGTAACACCCTCCCACACTGCCCACAGGTCCTCCCTTTCAGCCTGTCACACAACAAAGTTTCCTCCTCTTTAGCAGTCTCACAATCCTGAGTTACTTTCCTTTCAACATTCTGAGAAGACAGATTTAGCTCCCTTTTGAAAGTTAGATTGTCCTGAATTATCTCTCTTATATCAGATTGAGAATTTAGATTTACATCCTTTTTGCCAGTCTGAGAATTTGTAATGACCTCCCCTTGAGTCTGAAAATTCGCAGTTAACTCCCTTGCACCAGAAACCTGTTCTCCTTCAGATTCTAAACCACTTTCTCCATCCACATTTTGATCACCTATGAGGTCGAGATTCAGATTCAAGTCACACAGGCAGACGGCTGTGTCAGCAGGGTCACAGACACGACATACGACAGTCCTGTCCCTCACAGACATGGTTTTTCTCTTCTCCAGGTGGCAGGTCAGGTCAAGGTAGGCCTCGTCTAGACTGACGGAGCAGAAGTGGGGGTCGTAGCGAGCCAGAACTGTGTGTACCTCCCTGCTGATTTCCGAGTACCGCCGCATGTTCTGGGGCACAATGACGAGATCTGGACACAGCTTCCGACCGATAAATCCAGGCATCGCAGCTCTCACACCAAACCTCCTCGCGAGGTAGTTAGATGTCGACTAGAGATTATATAACATAGCATAAATAATAGTAGTAGTAATAATAATAATAGTAGCAACAGTAGTAATAGTAATAATAATAGTAATAATAATAATAATAGTAACAATAATAATAATAATAATAGTAGTAATAATAATAGTAATAATAATAATAATAGTAGTAATAATAGTAATAATAATAATAATAATAGTAGTAGTAATAATAATAATAATAATAATAGATATAGTAATAGTAATAATAATAATAATAATAATAATAATAATAATAATAATAATAATAAAAATAATAATAATAGTAATAGCAATAAGACATAAACAATCCTCAGTGCTTTTAAACCTTAAAGATTAAATTTTAAATAAAGTTCAGACTTTATTTTACAGTCTACGCTTTAACAGCCTGGGAACTCCATTTAGCAACAGTAATAGTAATAATAATAACAACAGTAGTAATAATAATAATAATAACAAGAAGAAGACACAAACAATCCTCTGTGCTTTTAAACCTTAAAGACTAAAATTTAATATGAAGTCCAGACTTTAATGTATGGTCTACACTTTCACATCTGGAACACCATACAAATAAAATGTCCCTATTACCGTAGTTGGTAGAGTGCTTGAACTCTCAATCCAAGGGTCATTGGTTCGAATCCCCAGGGTTCGATATTAAGGCACATCCAAACAAAATGTTCTAGTAAAAGGCTGCTTTGGTCTAGACATAACAGTTTCTAACTAGCCTAACTGATCATGTTTACAATATATAAACAGTAAATTTTAAGACATACTAGTCCAGTAGTCTAGTCATGACAGTTTCTAACTAGCCCAACTGGTCGTGTTAACAATTTATAAATAGTAAATTCTAAGACATACAAGTCTATTCGTCTAGTAATAAAAATAGTTACTGTTGAACCGTAATCCCCTGGGTGGGGGCTGTCCACTCACCAGCATGGAATCACTCCCGACCGCCATCGGCTTGTCTCGCAGGGACGGG